>JAYDZJ010000078.1:6493957-6504104 GCA_034509065.1 Eueides lybia
AATAAATTTTAATTATTCTTTGTCATTTTACATTTTTAAATTGAATAATTACGAATAAGAATAAAATTCTTAAATTTTACTATCTTAACATGTAATGTAAATGTTATTATTATTAACCGTAACCGTAACGGATAGGGGTTCGCGGCTACTTCGGGGATGAAATACATAATAGGATTTCGCTCCGTACACGAGGTAAAACGCGTATTATGTTATTCCACTCAACACGCAATGTATTAAGAATTCAGTAACAAAAATATCTAGATTTTCACGTTCCAACCTCCTATTCTATTAAAAAATACAATATAATTTTCTATTTTAATTTTCCACCTAATAATCTACCGAAATATTACAAGGTCAAACAACTAAAAAAGGTTTAAACTGCCAAAGTAAAATCATAGTTACCTCTTCAGCTGTTTCGTGTTCGATTAAATCTATTCTTATATCATACAGCGCACGAGTCATAATAGAACATCAATTTTCCTTTTCCCACGTCATAAGGTAGTACTTCGGGTAAAAACTTATTTTCCGTTCGCAAACGTTTCGATGCTATCTGTCACGACGGACAAAACTTTTCACCGGTGAAACAAATTACTTTAACGCTTATTACAATTGAAAAGAGTCGCTTTCAGCTAAACTGGCTCGTTTAAACAGCACATTTTCTTTGTTTCTCGGGAACAGACCGCCCACACCCCCGCCCAAACTCTACATGTTATTTACGTGTGAACACAACACCGCCGAGGGTTCAATTTATCTGACCTACTGGGCCTCTAACTAATACTACATCCGAAAATACTTCACTCTATATAATATTTACTTATTTTTGTTGAACCGCAAAACAAACTTAATTTATGTGGCACTTAAATGATTGTATTATGTTTACTAAAAACCAAGATATATAATGAAGATTTTTATCAGAATTTTTATACGACTTACTTTTATTGTAAGTTAAATACATTTGATTCTATACTAGCACTGAAAAAAAAAATAATTATTTTCTAGTGGAATTGATGATTGATGAATAGTTGAATGAGCGAATTAAAGAAAGAGACAAGAACGAGGCAAAGCACCTAACCAGAACGACCAAGTGGCGGGCTGATACACAATTATAATAATTTTAGGGGGATCTCCCTAAACAGTATGATGAACTGGAAATATTCCATAATATCAGAGCCGCCATTACAATGCCTTAGCAGAATATTTTTCTTGGCTCGAAAGCCGATATTCCCCCAAGAGTTACGACATTTCAATTTGCCAAGGCGGGCGGAAAATGGAATTACGATTGAAGCGAGAATACCCGAACGTCGCCGAGGGCGCAGCACTCGAACCGATAGTTGCCGAACGCGACCGAAGGGGAAGAGCGCGCGCCTGCCGTGCCCGCCGCCGCCGCATCAAGCCTGTGTATTGATTAGATGCGGAACGCCCGATGTCATACAAATTAGGCCGCACAGAAACTGATTTAAAAAAGAATTCGACTTAAAATATATAACATAGCATTTTAATACATGTATACATTGAACACGTAACACGTAATGCTCAAAAAAGTATCGTTATATATGCTTCTCTTTTACTTTGCTACTTTTTTTAACATAGCGTACACTATACGCTTGTTTTAGTCAGCAAGGCATCATCCTTAAAGTGAGGATGCTACTTTAATATGTATACTCAAAATTTTATTTCCATTTAATTTACTATCAAAAAAAGTAGGGAAATCCATAGTAAATTTGAAGATTGCGTTATAATACTAAAAATATAGTCAACTTCAATGCTAATCTTCAAAATAATTAATATAAAAGCCTATTTAGAGTAAGCCGACTTTGGTAGAATAATGTAGACCAATAAATATACATTACATTATTAACGAATGTTGGCCTCGTTTCTCGCTCTCTTTGTTCGTTTCACAATTTCCCGGTGGACTAACTGAAAACAAATTTTCTGTAAAGTGACATTAAGGTTCAAAGTAATCTGTTAGGAAAACATTTTGTTCTGGACTGATCGTAATTCTGGGATACTATGAAAATGAACTTTATACGGCAACAATAGAGTAGTGTTTCAGAAAAAAGCAATGCAATGGCACGTTTCATGATTTGTGAGTTTATAGCAACGGTGAAGTGTCGGCGGTTAATGGTAGCAGAGCGTGGCTCTCACCGACGATATATTGAAAAAGTTTGGCGCGAAAAAACACGGTAACAGATGAAATACAAATTTTGATTATAATAAATTATTTACTTATATATATTATAAATTACACTTCAGTGCAATTTTCAGTTATATTAAAATATTAATTAAATTAAAATTCTTTCATTCTTGTAAATTACTTTGATCTTTTTTCATATGCGGCGACAAAGCGATCCTACATAAAAATATGTGACATTTTATAACTTTTCATAAGTATTCCTAAAAAATTCTATGAATTTTCATTCATCGATTGTTATAGCTGCCATTGCCTTTTAGATATCAAAATACGGCCGCGCTCTATATTATATTAGCCATAATGGAGGTCGCCGATTTTTTTAATTTATCTAGGTTTTACCTGCGGCTCCACCCACATGGTAAAAAAAAATACCTTAAAGCAGTCTATAGTACATAAGACAGTCTAATGTTCGGTAATTGTGATCGTAGGTATATTGGGTCACCTATCAACGTGAATAGAACGTATATGGGTTTTCTTGGTAAGGTTAAATTTGTAGGCTAATAATCATAGTGTAAAGTATAAAACCCCCTTCAGCTTATGTAACACAAAAAGATTTTTTTAATACAAAACAATAGCTAAGATGCTGTAATTAATTTGCGACATTACAATCAGTATAAATAATTCAGTGCTGGTTTTAGCACTACTAGCGCCCGGGGCGAGACTTTTTCGGCGCCCCCTGTCTGCAATTCAACCACATACGAAAAAAAAACAAAGGCCACAAAGAAAGATCCTTTATATATAGATATTTAAAAAAAAACATTTATTTAAAGAAGTTACCAAATTTTTCCATCAACTTTTTTATTACATATTCAAAACAATTTTATTAAACATTAAAAGACAACAAAACATAGACTATTTTCTGCAATTTCATTTTCGATTGACAAGTAAGCTAAGTTTGATAATATAGATTGAGAGTTTGTCAATATTTGTAAATCTAGAAAACATAAGCAAGGGTAGCCACATTTTGACCAGACAAAAAAGATTTCAGGCTTATGAGTCCATCACACAACATACAAACATCTATATCTAATTTATAATCCACAGTTAATTTCAATTGGAGCTCACTACAGAGTTTGACAAGGTCGGTTTTTCGAGAATCTGTTGTCGATGGAAACATCGATGAACAGAAGCTGTAAACAATGTAAACAATTTTTGAAGTACCCCAAACAAAGTGATTGATGACGGATTTTATGGAAGATCTAATAGCATCGCATAGTACGCAACAGCCACAAAATACATGTACAGCTAAGGGATTTTTGTCTAGAATTCTTCAAAAAATAACACCAACATTTTTCCGTTTCATATTCGCCCGTTGTTATAACCCTGACTCCTACAGTCGTTCAAGTCAAGTTCGTGTTTATTTAAAACATCAATAATAACTTCTATTAGGTTTTCGCCAGTAGGCTCGTTTATAGGTAAACATTTTAAGAAAAACTCTTTTACTGATATTTTATCGTTATTTGATGATAAATCAACCAATCGTAGAAGTTGTTCTATGTGACTAACGTCCGACGTGCAGTCAGCTCCAATAGAATAATATACAATTGCGCGTGATATGATTTCTGACTTCACTTTTTCACCTAATAGCCCTGTTAATTCATTCTAAATGTCTTTTTCAGTTTCCAGTAGTGGTCTACAATATCATCCTTCATAGCTAATCGCAAGCTCTTATGCTTCGCTAGTGCGCTAGCAGTTATGCTTCGGCATAACTGGATAAAAATTTGGTTAGTAATTATATTAAGCCTAAAATTTTCATATTCTCATATCGTTGAGCACCGTTCATTATTTTGATGTTTAAAATATTAAATTACATCACACTGATGTGCAAGCATGAGCTTTGAAAATGAATAAACCCCCAGACATTGGTTAAACTGAAATGGATTGCCCCATTAGGATTGTCGATATAAAAATAGTGAATAAATTAAAATAACTTCAGAAAAAACGTTAGTACGTACTTACAAACGTTTATAGAAAAACGCCTCTCTTGAATCATAGTCTGTTACATTACATTTTTTTTTCGCCTTTATTATACCGCAATAAACCGCAAATATGAAATATAAAGTTCATTATTTTGTAACTTTACAATTAGCAATCGCTTCATATTATTTTCTTCACGTTGATAGATTGGAGCATTAAGATGACATTTAAGAGACAATATATTAAAAAAAGATAGTTGAATTTATAAGGAATAGATACGCTTAGGGTCTCTACTTACAAATGTCTCGATCATCATCGACTCAATACGCAATACCTCAAATTTGACAGAAAGTGGGAAGCGGAAGGGAATCTTAACACTAGGTTCAAAACTCCCCTCCGCCTACCCTTCAGGACACAACGCAAAACTGAAAATTAAAACAATAGACATTACGGATTTTTAGATAGATGAGGTATATCCTCATATATTAAATATATTAAATACTTAATTTGTTTCTTCACTGGGTGACAACTGAGTGTGGCCCAAAATCGAAAAACTAAAAAGCTCTTCTCATATAGAATCATTATCCTTCCAATGGACCCGGCTGAAAATTAATCGAGTTTAAATTGAAAAAATGCAAGAAAAAATCTACAAAAGTATGTATTTTTTGTATACGTTGTCTCATCTGGAAATCAGCTCGTAAGAGGAAACAAAACTCTGCATCTACACATATATAAATTGCAAACACTTCGCTCGCAAGTAACGGTGCATATAAATTTATACTCTCTTCATACCATGTTACTGTACATCAAGGATTCTCTTTCTAAAAAGATTATATAAAGCAGAGAAGAGCTGATGGTACAAATAATTAGTGAAAGCAACAAATTCTTCGGATACTGCTTGTATTATTCATCTATATGAATAAATAGCATAAAATCCATATGACTGGAAAATAATGAATAAGATACCACTAAAGATGTGAATCGAAATACAATAGATACTGGTAGGGATAGGAACTGATACAGCTCCTACCTCAACCGGTATCTATTAAACTTTACATCACTAAATATTAAATAATGAATGAAAGAAGGTTTGTATTGTTTTATAAGAATAACTATATTACTATAGCTGATTTTTGTGATAAAATATATATAATAATCCTACTAATATTAAAAATGGGAAAGTTTTGATGTGTTTTTGGATGTTGGTTACACTTTCACGCAAATACTACTGAATCGATTACGATGAAATTTGGTATGTAGGTAGCTGAAGACTCAGAATAATACATAGGCTACTTTTTATCCCGGAGTTCCCGCGGGATTTACTCCTAATTGAAAGTATATTATTTCTTCTTCTTAGATAAATGTATTATCGTTTCTTAAAACTGTATGTTTATGCTGAAGGAAAAAAATCGTTAAATATACTTTATAGGAGCATACTGCAGTGGCTACCACTAGACTTATGATTAGAGTTTTGCAATACTTAGTTATCAAATTTCCTACGTTGATAATATTGTTACCGATTATGATAGTCTTTCCACGCGAACGAAGTGGTGGGTGGCCTCTAGTTGAAATATATCTAATATTAAAATTATCTTTTTTAATTCAAATCTTAATCTCTTTTTCTAACATAGTTTTAATTCAAAAATATATAGTGGATATATTAAATAAATTGATCCAATTTGTTCGGGGGCAATAGCTGGCCTAGAAGTAAAACTATAAATTATTAATTAATTAGAACTAAATTTAAATTTTAGTTTTACTTTATATCCCGCACTAAAGACATCTATCCTTCTTAGTATTTTCACAGCACTGCAATTCGCCTCGTAAATCTCTTAAAAACTCATATCGTAACATAATCGTAAAAACTCTAGGGGTGACTACTAGTACACGTGTACTAAATACTCTCAAATTTGACACAAAGTGAGAACTGTAAATAAATAAAGAAAAAATCTAAAAAGTAAATATTTATACGAATTTTCTTCAAAAAATCATCACAAACTTTAAATTGTGTCATATAATCTACAAATTGATACTAAACCCTTTGAGGTTAGACTCACTAACTCGCAGTTACCGGATTTTTTTGTTATCGACACTCGTTCTCTACTGGCACTTTTTGTATCTGTGACGTTAGTGTACTTTCAAGTTGTACTGGACTATTCCATTTTTATTTGGTAGTTAAAAAAGTCAAATTTAAAGCTTTATTAAGGCTACACAGAACTCAGCACCCATATAGATCTCTTATTCTATTATCAGTGAAGTTGAGTACGACGCATTACCTAACACTTAAGTTCGCTCTTTTGATGACTTTAGAGAATAAATTATTTATATTAATCCTTAATACTTTGTACTTTAACATCGATTAATCTTTCTGCGTTCTTTGATGTAACTTTTTTTAATAATAATAGTATAATAATAGTCTTAATATATAATAATAACATAGAAGCAAAAGAGAAAAATTAAGTAAATTAAAAGGTGATCTTTTAAAAACGGAGATTCGGCGCCTCTGGAACACACACAGCATAGTGATCCCAATTATAATAGGTGCCACAGGAATAATTAGTAAAAGCTTACATAGATATATAGAAGAAGTTAACGTAACAATAGATATAACAATCCTCCAAAAACAAGCAGCATTTCACACAACTACCATTTTTAGTAAGGTATTGGGCGACGCTGTGCTTCTAAACCATACATCAGTCACATCTCAACCCAGATCAGACGCAGTAGACACACAGCAAACATCAAATGCAATAAGCGTACATCCTTCATCTTCTAATTCACGCACGCAAAATTTACACACTCATACAACATCAAAAAACAGTACAATAAATACTCGTAGAAGAGGGAGGAGATAGTTAGTTTGTATATCCTTTTTCTTAAGGCCTTAGGACGGGATATGCAGATAATCCGACAAATAGTCGAGTCTCGGCATGCCGAAAACGATAGTATGATAATAGTCTTTAATTAATAAAAGGGGCTAGATTACATGCAAGATGAAATAGCTTACGATTAATGAAGAGTTCAAGTGTAGTTTGAAATGGTTGGAAAGATACTCATTAGGCGTTTTTTTTATGGATAGGACGCAACAAACGAGCGTATGGGTCGCCTGATGGTAAATAATTACTGCCGCCCACGGCCTCGTGTAATACCAGAGGACCTACAGGTGAATTGTCGGCCTTTAAGATGGCGCCGGGGCCCGGCATTACCCAATGCAGTAGCCGAAGCCACTACTTAACGCCGGTTTTAATTGCCGGGGGTGGTAATGATACGGTCGAGTTTGCCCATGCCATTGCGGACAACGTGACTCTCCCACACGTGCTTTAGTCGCCTCTTACAACATCATTAGTACCAAGGTGATCCTATTCTAAGCCGGAATCACGCGGCTAATTTTTTAGTTTTTAACTTGGCTAGGGACAACGGCGCGTGTCTTGAAATTCGTTCGTCAGTTTATTTAGAAATTATTATTATATGCTAACAATTTCTAAAAAGTCATATAATTACTAAGAGATTTTATTTAATTATTTACAAAATAAACTGAACGAAACTGTTGTCACCACCTGTCTTAAGAGACGGAAAAGTATTTAAATATATGTATTTTAAAAATATAATAATCAACACTAAACCAATTTATATATTTATTATATAATAGAAATATGTGGACTTAACCAAGTCTCAAGAGCTTTTCTACAAATATAATTATTTAAAACAAAGAAAGTTTGTGGTAACATATAATTACTATTGAAATAAGTACTAAAATTAGATAAATTATTGCTCTTTATATATTATAGCCACGGCATTAAGGTTAAAAAACTTAATACGTTTATCAAATAAAAGTTATCATCCATACCTTTTGTCACAATAGCGAAGTTCACAAGTAGAGTTGATGTACACGTTTTTAAAAGTTGTGTCTTTGTCAATTCTTTAACAATTACATGTTAATTTCCAGCCTATGTATATCTCTTAAAATCTTCAGCTAATATTAAAGCTAATAAGTGTAATATTACAAAGGAAGATAATTCCACCTAGAGAATATTCTCTATTATTTTAAATAAAATAAAGTCACATGACTTTTTTTTATGAAATATTAAGATTATGAATAATTTTGTGCACATTTAGATGGTTCGTAACCTTTGTAAATAAAGTAAGTTCAGATGAATTTAATTATTGAAAAACTTATCAAAACCAGATAGATCACTTAAAAATCAATTTAAAGTAAATTAAACGGAGCTAACTCACTCACTGATCTTCACTCTGAATCCTGCACATGACAGAGTAAAAAAAGGGGACTTGGGAACCTAATGTTAAGGCACTCTGTTCCGTTTGCCACTTTCCGCTGAATTTAAGGCATTGCGTGTTGAGTGACGGAACTTAACGCCGCGCTTTTCCTTGCTATCAGAGCGAAGCAGAGAAAATATGAAATAGAAAATGTTAAATATTTCATTTTATCGAGTGGGAATCGAACCTACAACCTGTCACATTTAAAGTCACATGCTTGTGCCCTGCGCCACGACACGCCTCACAGGATCTGGAGGAATCTTATAAAGTTCATTATAATAGAACAAGTAAATGGAAAGAATGTTTAGTAGAGACAGAAAATACATAATATAGTTACATTTTGGCCACAGTGCAGCGTCTCTGTTTCTTATCTGTGGTTCACCGGTAAAAACGTACTTGCTTAGCATAGAGTAAGTTTATCAACAATTATCAGAACTATGTAGAACTCGTGCAGAGTTTGTCAGTGAATTGTGGTACACGTGTAATGAAACAATTTTGAGGTTATCGCACGCTCATACAAAATTACCAACCGGCGAGAAATAAAATGAGTTCTTCGCTTTAAATGTTTAATCTGGATAAGTTGATCGGGCGTAAGAACTTCGCAACGTGCAAATCCAGTGTCAAGACGAAACGAACACGAAGACTTATGGCAATATGTGGCGTAAAAAAATGACAGACTTATTGATTCGAGTAATGATATCAAGGCGAAGCCTAAGCTAATACTATTGTTAGATCCGCAAAACTATGTACATGTACAAAATTGTCTGAGCGCCAACGCCAAAGAAGTATGGGAAAATCAGAAACGAGCATTTGACGACAACAGATTGACCAGAAGCGTTGGACTATTCAAGGACCTAGTCAATACTACGCTAGAATCGAGCGGTATTGTAAAATCATATGTCAACAAAATAATGACAAGAGCCTACAAGCTACGGACTACGGACAAAGGATTTGAAGTAAATGATGAGTGGCTTGGCACTTTGATGCTGGCAGGTATGCCTGAAGTCTACGCCCCGAGTGTTATGGGATTTGAGAGTTCTGGTGTGAAGATGTTAAACCAGTAGATAACAGTACTGCTTTATATGTTAACTCAAAAATAAGGTGACATCATAAACGTCCACCGCAACGGCCGAAAGGCCATGCTACAATTGCACCAGTTTTAACTATTTTGCTAAATTTCGTACCAATGCTAAGGGAAACAAGACTAAAAATGATAAGGGCAAAAAGGATATAAGCTTTTTGCAGCTTTTTCAGCATTTTCAGGAGAAAACTAAATGGTTTATGGACTCAGGTGCGTCCATGCATATGACTGTAAACAGACAATGGATGTACAATGTCACAGAGCCACCGGTGAGGAAATTATAGTATCTAATAAAGAGCTGTCAATTAGAGAAGTTGGATATACTGATGCCAGACTAGCGCAGGGTAACATTCAGTTAAAAAAGTCAATCTAGCTGTGAAATTACTCTCAGTATTACAAATAGCGGATATAAGGTAACATTCACTCAAAGCGGCTGTGATGTTTTTATGATTCACATGGCAAATTTATATGTTCTGCAACTGTAAATAATAAATTATATACATTGGATACAGAAAATAATCCTGAAACAGCACATTTAAGTGCAGTACATTAAAGCTGCCTGACTATCTGAGAGGTGTGACTCTGATCAATACTGACAGTGATGTGAGGAGATGCGGCTCCTGCTATGAGGGTAAGCAGTTGAGGCTACCGTATAAGAATATTGGTTCCCGAGCTACAGCACT
>JAYDZJ010000078.1:6857247-6868943 GCA_034509065.1 Eueides lybia
GAGATTGGTCACTGTTTAATGATAACTGTAGTTGGTTATTTATATTGTTTTCGAAGATATTACTCTTTAAACTATCTGTATCACTTTTAGATATTGACTCGTTAGGACTTGTTCCCTTAGAAAAAAAAGCACTATCATTTCGGTTTAATTCTATATCTTCACTTTCGTCATAAAAAATATTTTTCTTTACATACGTATTTAGCGCCCTGAGAGATTTTGACATAGTTCCTGATATAGGAAGATTAGTAAAATGCAAATTTTCATCATTTAAAAATATTTCTGAATTCCTACTACTCCAGCCACTTTCACTTAAAATTGTTTCACTTGAATTATATTTTTTCATTTTCTATAAAAATATTAATAAAACACCTTAGTAATTGCTCGACTTGTCTTTATGACACTTTGCACATAACTAAACTAACGATAAGATAGTTTATCAGGCGGTACGGTGATAAACTTGATGATTAATCGAGGCGCATCGATTTCACGTAATAATACTTTTTGCAATTTAATATACCGAAATAATCAATATCACATAACAAAGAAGGCAGCGTTTCGACGCTAGGAGAGTAAGATACTATTTACAATGAAATAAAAACTGTTCGGACTGGTTTTGGCTCAATCAAATTAAGTGACGTAAATATCTTGCCGACCTTTAAAATCGCAAATAGTATATGAATGTTAGCTTATACTGAACTTTATAGCTAAAATACTTGATTAAAGTTAAATATTATTTAAGTTTCTTTTAATAAATCACAAATATATGTTTTACCAAAAAAAATGTCCTTTTTTATTAACTAGTTTTTAAAAATTAATTGTATTTTGTTGTTTACTTTATACTTACTTTATAGGTATAACCTTATGATATTAAAAGGCAATTATGGTATAAATAGTCTTCTAGTACCTACCTAGCTAATAATTATATTTATCATATTTATTATATTTTTTAGCCTGATGCCGAGGCACACCGTATGAATATTAAATGCGACAGTCATACGTAGTTATTCTTTCGAGTGGGAAACGAACCTACAATCACAACTAATTTTCTCGCTCTGGTAAAAAACAAAGCAATTAGTACTATAAAACAATATGAAACATCCATTTTATAACAATGTTTCGAAAATTTAGCGGAAAATGAAGAACGGAATATATTAACATTACACACCTCCGCCTACTCGGTCGTGTACAACGTGAAGTTAAATATATGTATTTGATACCATACTATTATATGTTAGATAAATAAAAAAAATAAAAAATAAAATTTAAAAATCTTACTATTAAGAAGACAATTATTTGTTAAGTTTTATGTTGGTACATACATTATAATATTTTTTACAAATAAGCGTATTTATACAACATAAACACATTATTTGAATGGAGTTCTTATTTCCATACTTGCCTGAATCTGAAAAACTGCCGTGTGAGGTTCGACGCGGTGGCTCTGGAGCTGAGTCGGACTCTATCAGGATATAATAAAACATAAAAATCAAGAACTAAAAATAAAACATGTCTAATGGCTACGAAGCAGATAAATTGATATTCGTTTTCACTTTTGCATTACTAAAAATATTTTATTAAATAATAATTTAATTTATAACGAAAATCAATCAATCTTAAATTAACAATTTTTGAGTAACTCCAATAATGAACGTATAATAAATCTGGCATAATAAAATAAAAATATTAACCTTGAAACGTAACTGTGTGTCGTGATGACGTGACTAAGGGCGCCAATCGGTGGAGCCACGAAGCCGGCGGAGGCCGGGGTGGCGTGCGAGGTGGTTCATATCGGCTGGCTGGCCTATGGGCCGACGGATCGAAGGCTTGTTTTGCTAATGATTCGTTTTTGAGTATGGAGTTTAATTTTACTGTGTCTTGGTTACTTTTTGTTTTTTTTTTCTTGACAGGACTGATGCGACCTCTGACAGAGCTGGTAAAGTCTGGTATTGGTTTATTATTATCTTCAGGTTTTGGATACCGATGAGCGATCCACGGTCCCTTTAAATATGATGCAATATTTTGAAGTTCACTGACATCAGGGGCAGACGTGTATATTTGGCCTAGAAGTGACATAGCTTCAAAACGGCGACGAATGCGTTCTACTTCTCCGGGACGACATTCTAGAGCCTCTTCTGCGGATCGCGATCGGGTTGTATTGCGTTTGTGAAGTGCAGCTAACTTTGATATAACATCTATATGTGGCATGTATCGATTATTAGGTCGGAGTGGCATGCGAGCCACCGGTAATAAAGCTTTACATTTTTCTTTTCGTGAGGCCCTTTCAGTACAGGGCCAGTTTTTTCTAATATCGTTTCGTATTATTTCTGGATCACTACGAAAACGTCGAAGAACTGCGCCCGCTGCAGAGGGTGAATCAAAACGCCGTGCAAGGCGGCGAACTTCCCCCTCGCGTGCTAGTTTAAGGTAGGCCCGCCAATAACACTCCGGATCGGGGGACGGGCTTCGACTACGCCAGATCGTCTCGTCACTAGAAAACCTTAGCGTGTCAGGCATTCTTCGATCGTTCACGTATACTTCCGATATTGGCGAAGGTGATCTTGTATATAGGTCAGACTTGTAGGGTAAAGATAAAAATTTATTCTTTTCCGTTTCACCAAATAATTCTTTAATATTTGCACATGACTGTGACTGAAATATTTTGTTTTTTTCTATTTTGCTTTCACTTAAAGTAGAAACTTGACTCACTTCTTTTGGTGTATATTTTTCATTTGCCGTATCCTTAACATGATAAAATGTATTTGGATGCTTTTTTTCTTCTTTCACTGATTCAAAATATTCAACTTTTTTTTGTACCTGTTTTTTGGGACCTACATAAACAACAGTTTTTCCTGATATATCGGAACTTCCAGTTTCCGTTTCACTAGCAGATGAGTGATTTGACGTTAGATTTTTTTGAGGTGGATATACATTTAGACGACATTTTTCATCCTGTAATTGTTTATCTGTCTCTACTATATTTATATCGTTATTATTATTATCTTCAAACTTTGTATCATTTGCTTGATTCTCCGCGATGTTCTGATTTTTTACTGCAGATGATGTATCAAATTTATTTATTCTTTTTAAAATCTCTTTGCTAAGAGATTGTGATATCTTCTTCTTTTCATGTTCACTTAGAGACATTTGTAGTTTGTTGACATTGTTTTTTAGTTCCTTTTCGGAACCTAAAGGTATATTTATTGCTGCTATTGATTTAGACTTATTTAGCTCTGATTCACGTATCATTGGTCTGGGTGTAATTAGTGAACTACATCTTACATGAAGTGATGGATTGATTTCAGTTTTAGAATTATTTACTTCTATTATATATTTTTCGGGTTCTTTGGCTAATTTAGATTCCGATTCTTTACTATATATAGCATTAAGTTGATTTTTTAGTGCATTTACCTGATCCATTGATAAACTACTCCATAAACGATTACCAATCCCAATTTTTTTTCTTAATTCAGACAAAGAATTTGGTTGAACTAGGGGTTTAACTGTAGGCATATTAGTACCTTTAGGTATATGCTTATCGTTCTCATTCTTCTTATTTATGCTAGTAGCTGTTTCTACGACACTCATTCCTCTCCATAAAGGCTTGTAAATATCTTTACATGGATGCTGATCAATTTCATTTAAGTCTTGTAAGTTTTTTTGCTGCCATTCTTCTTTTAAGTCCTCTACTGATTTTTCTTTTGTTCTTAAACCCCTTTCCCTATTAAAATTCCATCGAATATCTTTAACATCTTTGGGATAAAAAAGAATATCATCTTCATCTTGAGCTCGTTTTAATTTTGTATATAAATTATCAAGTTCTTCTTCTGCCCTTTCTATTGTACGGATTTTCTTCCAACGATCGAAATCAATAATTTCTTCATCTCTTCTCCTACAACATAGATTTCTAGAAGATGTTGCTTTTTCTAATTCAGCAACTCTCTCTAAATATGCATAATATCGATTAAGCTCTCGAAATCTTTCCGATCTCCCTTTCACATTCTGAACATCACGAATATATTCATCATATTCGGGGTCGACTGCGTTTATATTTGAATCACTTTTAGTTCTAATTGAAATATTTCTTGGTGATAAATCTTCAACACTATCTGCACTACGGGTTCTCGATCCCTTCTTTATAGTTTCTAATTTTGAATGCGTTCTTGCATTGTGGATACGTCGATACGATGGAGATCTAATTGATAATGGAGATAAACTTCTACTGGTTGACCTTTTTTCAATGACTTTAGGAGAAACTGGACGTGAAGTTTGAGAAAAGTATAAAATATCAGGATTTTTTTCTGTACTATTAGATAAAGTCTTAAATATTATTCTTGGTGGTGAAGCATGCATTGCTTGAGGTAATTCATACACGAATTTAGGTGATGTACTTTTAGATTGCAAGACAGGCAATTTATTCGTACTTTCTGGTTTTTTTGCTAATGTTTGTTCCGGTTTTTTATGAAATATTACTGTAGGAGACACAGGACGTGATGTTTGAGAAAAATACAATCTATTACAAGGAGGTTCACTTTTGCTTCGTGTCGTTGCCAATGAGGACGTTGAGCCGAATTCACTACCACCTTCAAGCAAACTATCAAAGCGTCGAATCTTACCATCCATTTTTCCTGGCCATGAAATCGATCTAGAGCTTTGCGTATGTATAGGACTTAATTGCCTGTCTCTTATTTTAAAACGTGACAGTGAGACAGGCTTACGATGAATTAAATACGTATTTATTAAAGCAGCATTATTTAAATTACTTTCTGGGTAAGATTGAAAAAATTTAGCTTTCTGTTGAACAGTATTTAATATTTTTTTATCTACATTTTCATCAATAATTTTTTCGCAAGGATTTTTGAGAAACAGATTTTGAAAAAAAGAATCCGACATAATAGCACTTCGAGCATTTTTTATTTCCTTATTACATTTACCGAAATCTTCAACTGAAACAAAGTTAGGACATTTGTCCATACTTTTCCTAAATTGATTGTTACTACTATGTTGGTTTATATCAGAGGCTTTTTTACATTGTAATTTCTTAATGCTACTTTTGTGTACATTTTTTATTCTTTTACTATTCTGTTCATTTTTAAATTCTGTATGAGGTTTAATCAAAATATTTTCTAAAGATTTTTTTGTCTTCGAAATGGTTGCTGTTTTGATTTGATTTTGATTTTTCGTTTTTGATGATAAATGAAGTGTGGACTTTGAAATGCCTGTCATTGAATCTAAGTTAGATTTTGTAGGCTTATTTGCTGCTTTCACTATACATGGAGTAGACTTTGCTGATTGGTTAGATAATTTCATTTTTTGAATTCTTTCAGAAGTGCGCATCATATCCCTACTTTTATGAAAAATATTACTTGATTTCGTATTCATGGTAATGGCATCCTTTGTAGTAATTTCATTGGTAGTTTTTAAAACACTTTTAGGTTTTATTTTAGAAAGATCAATACGTTCATTCCGTTTTTGAGAGCTCCAGAGTCTATCAATGGGAGTCACCTTATCTAATATATTTGTTATAGGTGTTTTTCTACCTGCACCACCAGGGATCAAAATAGATGAAGACGAGGTTTCGTTACACTTTCTTTCTGAATGAGGATAATTTATAGGTAATATTGTTCTTCTAGGAGAACTAAAACTACTAGTTCCACTGGTTTTAGGCGTGGCTTGTTTTGTATTCTTTGTCATTATACCATTTTTGTGCCTGCTTAGAGGTGGAGGTGCAGAGGTAGAGATAGCTCGAGTAATGTTTGGGTTCGGATTTCTTTTAATTATTACATGAGTATTTTGACGTTTTAATTTGTGACTTATCTTATCTTTTAGAAATTCCACATTAGATTGTTCAAATGTTTGCCTATGCGGAGAAACAGATGCATGTCTTTTAGATGTAACTAGTTGAAGTGTGCGACTATTTTTCGATGACATTCTCCTTGGTGGTATCGGAGGAACTTCATTCATTATATTCATGGATTTATTTATGCTAGTCATAGGATAACAAATCACTTCATGTAGTTGAGGCGTTTTTTTATGTACTCGTATTTTTGTTAAGGTAGACGATATAGGAATATATTCAATTTCCGATTCATCTGTGGAATTTCAATCTTTGCTGAGTGACTCATCTTCTTAGTTTTCGTTAGGCGTGAATTAAACGTGATGTTTGTGCTCCTGTCGTAAATGACACTGTGTAAAGCTTTTTATACTAATCGTGGTAACAAACGTGCCAGATTTAAATACGTGGGGCTACACCTAAGTGTATGTTTAATTTTTAAGTCTATTTCAACCATGCAAAACTATTTTACCTTTTTATAGAGGCATCGACGCACCAGCACCATTGTTATTAATAATAATTTGGAGCCATGCAAAATAAATAAAACTTACCTGCAGTGATTGACGATGATAACTAAAGTGATCACGGTTACAGAGCATCCCACATTGTCATTACATTATGGCCTTGTTTAACAATAGCTCAGTAGTAAATAATACGAGTTATACATAGGCTTTTACAGTGACCTTGACTTAGATTTAATATAATACGATGCAGATCAATTTAAAATCTCGATAGTAATAAAACTTTCTAGAAGGAGATGCGAATACCTTTCAGTATGCGAAATTACATTAGTATTAATTAAATATTCCCCCTTTAGCTATAAATACGCCCACAACCAGCAATCATGCCTTAACAGTACGTAAGTTCCCTAATGATATTATAATAATAAGTATAATATAATATGATATAACCTAATAAGTATAATATGATATATAAAAAACTATAATTGAACTTTCTTAAAAATAAGTCTAATAAAATAAGTTAATTAAAACCATGAACGACAAAAACATATGTTTAAAATAAAAAAATATGTTCAAATATAAGTTAAGCATAAAGTTTGTAATATTTTTTTATTAATTCCATTTAAATTTTGCAATTATAAATATTATAGATTTGTAGTATTATGGGATATTTTAAGCATTTTGAAATCAAATTTAACTTACCCGTTCTAGGTGGCGCTGGTGACCTGAACCCACGTATCGGAGGTTCCCCCCCAGCCTGGAGGTCGCGGTAAGCTGCTCGACGCTCAGCGGGCGAGAGTGGCGCTTCTGTATCTTCCCGCCGCCGGAATATTAACGTCGAGTCGGATTCGTAGCCTGACTCTTTTAACGCTCTGTTTGAATGATAAATTAATAATATTAGTAACAGTCTATTTTATAATTTAAAAAAATATATATATTGTTAAAAAAGTTTATATTAAGTGACATATCATTATATAAAAGTCACGTATTGTGTCATATTTATGTTATATTTTTTAATTATCAAGATAATATTTAATATAAGGCCTGTCGTGGCGCAGCGGCAAAGCGTGTGGCTGCAAGCGACTGGTTCTGGGTTCGATCCCCAGTCGAGGAAATGAAATATTTAATATTTTCAATTTAAATATTTAATGTTTCATTTCTTCGCTCTGGTAATGAGGAAAAGCGCGTCGTTGAGTTCCGCCACTCAACACGCCTTAACACTAGGTTCCCGGGTTCCCTCTGCCTACCCTGCCTTGTGCGGGATACATCGTGAAGCTAAAAAAAATATATTTAATATGTTTTACTTATACGATTATTTATTCTATAATAAAAGTTAAATTATTTTTTTTATAATTTTGTAACTTTTTATTTATAAATACTATCAATTTTTTTATGGTTTATCTGTTAACAGAATTTTAGCATCCCTACTATTAATCGGAAAAAATGACAATTCCTGTTACTGCTAATAATAATATCGCTAAGATGTTTTTATCGCTAAGATGTTTTTGTCTAAGATGTTTAATATCGCTTATTTTTGAAATAATATGTAAAATATATATTTTAGCAATATATAGACAGCGCCTGACTATAAACGCAATGATTGGATCTATCTAAGCTCAGGAGAACGGATTGCTATTACGTAGGTTTGAGCTCCACACTTTGATACTTACTCATTCACTCACTCAGCTTAACGCTGTATCTTGGGAACCTAGTGTTCCGTACACTCCGTTCCACTTCCGTTCCCCACTTTCCGCCGAATTTGAGGCATTGTGTGTTGAGTGACGGAACTGAACGCCGCGCTTTTACCTTATTACTTGATAGTTTGATACTCAATGTCTTCAATGCAGACGAAAGTCAGGGATAACTGATACTCTCTACAAATTTTAAAATATGCGAGACGTACCATGAAGATTAAAACAATAAAATACCTTGCCATATTAGATTTTGATAGGATTGCTGAGGTAAGATCTTTCTTTTCCTTCGGCGATGCTTGAGATTGTGATTGTGTACCCGATTCATTTTGCTGCAAAAGAAAATATAAATTATATATACAGATAAAACAGTTCTTTGTCATTCTAAAAATGCGTAGACAATATTAAAGATATATAAGTTGAAACTTATAATTTAATAATAAGTAAACACGGTAAATGCAATTATGCAACACGTGTATCCGTTGAACACGTAACATCCATTCATGCTTTCGTAATATTAAAAAAAATTGGATAGCTATACAAATTAACTGCCTGTTTACCGCTTTCTAATAAATTTCTGTTGATTCATTGCAGATATTTGTGGGCCAATATTAATATCTCCTTATTAAAAAAAAGTATTATACAGAGTCAAATCTTGTATTTTAAAACAACAAAATCTTATTAGGCAGCAGCCAAATGCTGTGTAAGCATTCCTATAAAAATGTGTCTTTATAGTAGATAAAACAAGACAACTAAGTAAATCCGTTACCACTCAACATAGCGTAAAACTACTTTCGTGCCACTTTTTGCTTATAAAGAAACTATCATTAGAAATGAAAGTTTCGGCAACAGAACATTACGAGGCTTATTTTAACCAAGATTTTACTGAAGATGACGTTTTGTAGTTCATACTTTTAAATGAAATTCCTATAAATTGAACCGAGAGAACTTAACAGAACCGTAACAGAAATTTAATAAATAAAAATTAAATTTGCTCAATACAAAAAAAAACTTCCATATTTTTTTTTAATATAATTATAATTAGTATAAACAGCCTAAACGTGCAGTTTCTACATAGAATATAATAATTATAGATTCTTCTTGTCCAGAGCAAAATATGCAAAGAATTTTTTTCGAAGATTAGCAACTTCGAAACGAATATAATGGAAAATTACGGATATTCAACATATATATTTTACAGTAAATAAAATTTAAATACATATATAAAATCACTAGAAACTGTCTATTAGATGCCTTACTGAACGCTTTTTATAAAAAAGATGTAATCAAACACCAAAACGTGCAAAGCTTTAATCCTTGATCAATGTAATAGGTACCATACATAAATCTATCATTTTTTAACATTTTTTTCGTACGTCATTTGTAATTATAATTATTATCAAACTATCTATGGTATGTTTTATAGTATTTATATGGTAACTATAACAATGAACATGTAACAATGAACACATGGAAGGCACCACAACATGCAGACATGTTAAGGAACCTTACACTCTTCTGTATAGCGCGAGCGAGTAATGTGGAGTAAGGAGGCAGGGGAGAGTTCTCATCTAGCCACTGTTAGTGCCCGCCCAAGCAGCGATGTGAACATAGCATTGTATGTGTCAGTGATAAAACCAGCGATAGAATGCCAATATTTTATAGAAACAATGGTTTATATCAAATAAATATTAATTTTAATCAACATTAAGTTGATTAAGAAAAATAAAGCGTGCCATTTTTTCTTTTAATAAAATACTTGCATTTAAAAATCGAATGACTTTAAGTGTTAAAAATTTTGAATTTTTTACAATTTTTTTTAATTTACTCAGACATTAGTATTTAATATGCTATTGCAATGCAAATCATATTTATTAAATTGACAACTAATTTTATATTTCAAATAGTAATAATACGTAATCATAGTAATAATACAAGAATTAAAAACTTTATATATCAACAATATATGTAATATCTTTTTTCATATAAAAAATACATGTAAATATGTACGTAAGTCTAATAAATCTCCTTAATCAGATATTAATATGTCCATCAATCCTTAACTAACTGAAAAGATAAAGCCAAATTTAGAGTACAAACACATTAGAATACAAATCATATAGTTATATCACAAGTACACAGATAAAAATGAAAAAAGTTCGTACCCCATCAAAAATGTCCATGACCTCGTCCCACCACTAGAAAAAAAACAAATTAATTTTGTTTTTGTTGAGAATCTACAATTTTCAAACAGGCTGTTAGTTTTTAAATAAGAATTAATGGTTATATGAATTAATGAATTAATAAAAACAGCAGTAGATAGTGAATTAAAGAAAAAAAACAAAGTTGTTCTATTTATTTATATATACTAAATTATTTCGTATTATATTTAGACTAAATACTGCTATTTTTTATGACACCTGAGTCCCCCTTATATAATATAAGTATATAATAATTTAAAGTTACTGCTCCGTTGTTATAAAAATACATATATTTATATGCCCTATAGTATAATATATACCTGTTTTGCCTCTTTGTCAATTACTGAAGATTTTCCCGGAACGTAGTTTTCTATCCTGCCTGGTTGATTTTTATACACTTCTTGACGAGCTTTCGCTGAAGCTAATGTACTGTACCTATACACGTGAAAATAGTTTCCATAAGTTACAAATATAATTACTATAACCGTTAAATGTTAGCTCGCCTTTTTTAAGCTTTAAGCTATATGACTTGCGAGGTAACCAGAAAGAACGGAGCGCTAAACGCTATGGTTTCTGCATATATGTTATATAGTTATAATTATATTTTTAAATTATGAAAAATAATTTCTATAAGTTGAAAATATAATTATAACTATATAACTGTCAAATGTTAGTTAGCCTTTTTTTGCTTTATGCTATATGTCTTGTAATGTAGCCAGAAAGAAACGCTAAACGGTACGGTTTTTGCATACATCTTTTGGCTCGTTCATGAAACTTTTCTTGTTTAATACTCGAATCAGTAGTTTATGAGCTTAGCTCAATAAATCAAACACATATAGTAAAGATGAATCTCATTTCAAATATTACAATATTAAAAATCACAAATACTAAAATGGAAAATCCGAGGAAATGAAATATTTAATATTTTCAATTTAAATATTCAATGTTTTCTTCGCTCTGGTATTAAGTCAAAGCGCGGCGTTGAGTTCCACCACTCAACACGCAATGCCTTAAAAATCGTCGGATAGTGGAACGGAGTGTCTTGACACTAGGTTCCCTCTGCCCTGCCTTGTACGGGATATAGCGTGAAGCTAAAAAAAACACACAAATACTAAAAATCTTACTTATTATTCGGCAAGTACGACCCTTCATCATATCGTCTCTCCTCCTGTACAGATGCGGTGCGCCGCCTCGGGCCGGACGTGACGTCACTATCGTAGGCGTCACTCCACGTGCTCGTAGTTAGTCGTAGGCCACCCTCTGGTTCACTAAGGTACCCGGATCGTGGATCGAAGTAAGCGTATTGGGATCTGTTACTACTAGGCCTTTGAGGTTCACCTAGAATATGTTTTACATATGTAGAAAGTGTAATAAAGAAGTAATAGTAAAAAACATGTAGAGTTTGTAATAAACAAATAATAGTAAAATATGTATATTTAGTGAAATAGACTAAAGCAAAATCACATTTTAGAACTTTTAGTATACAAATTGAAGTAGGCGTATTGGGATCTGT
>JAYDZJ010000078.1:7308363-7318878 GCA_034509065.1 Eueides lybia
GTAATTACCCAAATCGTCATTATTGGTTTACAGGTGTCCTCACCGTAAATGTTAGCGTGCTACTTCTTAGTTTAGCATCTCCAGATGAATCTAGTCTTGTAAGTTGTATTCCTACTAAATTATATACTTTACTTTACCTTTTCTGCTATCTGTTACGCTTTTTTGTTGCTATATAATATATCTTTTTCCATAATTACATATTTTTGTTTAAATTTCAGAAATATGAAGTTGAGTTTCTTCTGCAACAGCAATGGTACGATCCTCGACTTAGATATTCTAATCAGTCGCACTACGAATATCTAAACGCCATTCATCACCACGAGGATATTTGGTTACCAGACACGTACTTCATAATGCATGGGGATTTCAAAGTGAGTTATATTTATAAATGAATATATAATTAAGTTAGATTTAAAAAATATAATTACATTAGATGCAATAAATTTAGTACAAAATAATATTTATTTTAGAGCTGTAATCATATAAATGCTTTATGATGCCTATTAATATGCAATAAATTATAAAATTTTATATTTCAATGGCTTGGTTATACGTAGGTCAATATTAGTCGCCTAAATAATGACAGATTTTTTATAAGTAAAACAAATAATTTAAAGTTGTTATTTTAAATACTATTATATATAACAAGGTTATACATTATACGAGCTAAGTAAAAATTAAGACCTTGAGTCTCATGCTTTTGAATATTTCAGACGAAATATTTATTTAAATACCATTATTGATTATTTTACATACTACAAAATAAGAGATTTATATTTATTCGTTTTTAATTTTGACGAAATCTTCCTACTGTTTTTATTTGTATATTATAGGCCTAATATGACAAATAAGGTTTAAAAAATATAATAGGTGGCTTTTCTAGTCTAGATTAGTTAAAACTTAGCACCTATTACAAAAGACTCTAAAAATTTAGTATTTTAATAGAGTATTTAATAATATATCATTATAACATTTCAGGATCCGATAATACCCATGCATTTTGCGTTACGTATATACAGGAATGGCACAATCAACTATTTAATGCGGCGTCATCTCATTCTGTCCTGTCAGGGACGGCTCAACATCTTCCCCTTTGATGACCCATTGTGTTCATTTGCGTTAGAGAGTAGTGAGTAATGTTTTATAGAGTGAATGATTGTTATATATTGCTTTATATTAAGTAAAATTACATTTCTATCAACATTTTCAGTTAAATATTTAAAATTCATTATATTATTATTATGTTTTATAGCATTAGATACAGTTGTATTCAATCAAAGTACATATTAGTATTTATTATGTATTAAATAACAAATTAAAGAATTAACATAGAAGAATTTATTCAAGATTTTCATCCTCCACGTATTAATAGTATCCGTAACTTCTAGTATCATACGAGCAATCAGCTATAACCTACGTATGGAAGAACGACGAAGACACATTGAGGAAGTCACCGTCGCTGACAACACTTAACGCGTATCTCATTCAAAACCAAACAATACCGTGTCCGATCAAAGCAAGCTGGAGAGGTAATAGACAATTTACTTTTTATTTAATCGCTTCCTATGACATTACTGACAAATTAATGCGTATACAGGGTGTCCATGAAAATGGGTAATCTTTATATATAGGTTTCCAAAATTTATTTAATAATATATGTATAGACTATTTTATTTATCTATATATTATTAAAAATTAAAGGGCATTAAAACCAACTACTCTAATCGTGATTTTTTTTTCTGAATTTGATTTTATTACAGATCCTGCGGGAATTCTTCATAATACTTTTATAACCATATAGCCTTAAATACATGTATTATGTGATATTTTAAGGGTTTATACAATCTTTAATACATTAAAAATGGTACTATTATTGTATATGTAAGTGATATTTTACATATATATTATATACTTGTCTCAACCGTTTCTGAATATTACCAAGAAAATAATTAGATAAATTTCCAAATGATGATTTTATTTTACATGTTGGTTTTATTTAAATCCCTATATTTGATTTATTTTATTCAAATTCTTTTAATTTTTCTTATAACACCTAGTTTCGTGACTCCCTGTATATTTGCCAGCATTCCAATCGCCCTATTTATGTAGCTTAGTAATCCCAACATACATTATTTTGTTAAGAGCACAATCCTATAATTGATTAAAACCAAATTCTAATTAACTCTTTTCAGCTTGGTCTTGGTTTACCGAAACATACTTTTAAGTTTTTCGTGCTGTCTAGTTACAAAATTGTTAGAATATATTAGTTATAAAATATAAATAAAGCTTTTATTATATGTTAGATATATAAATTAAAGACGTATAGAGTAGATTTTATTGGGAGTAGCTAGTCGTAGATGTGGCATGTTCATTTTTTATTGGTTTTAAACACACATTTTGCATTAGTTGTACGGTAATAGCTTCCGTTTGTGATTTTAAAATATCATATAAAATAATAAAATTTAAATGTAGAGTGTAAGAATTTATTCACGTCTTTGCAAGCAGCTGATGGTATGTCACTTTACGAGGACGATGAAGAGCTGACATGTAATCTTTGCCAGAGACGCTTTGAGGAGCAAGGTACCTACCTCTTGAGTTGAACTGGATGACTGACAGTCCCGGTGTTGTCGTATTTATACCGTATTCTCCGCTTATGTGTGAGTAATTGCGTTGTTGTGTCATACAAAAGGGAAATGTTTAAAGGACATAAGCTCGTAATTCCATCATTCACTATCATCGAACATTAATTTATAATTTGTGTTACTTTTGCACGTATCTGTTTGGATGCACGTGATAGAGGTTAGTCGATTTTGCTGATTGAATTGTCGTTACACTACGCTCGTACACTGGTACACAACACGCATTACTCCTGCATACGGGATCGTAGTATAGAAAGTAATTAAAGTCGTAATTGTAAATAATTACAAGGCCACTGAATAGAGTTATTTGGAATATATCCAATGTATCCTAACCGTCTATTACATTGTGCAACCGAATACAACACGATACCTTGACAGGCGAGCCCGTGTTGTATGACGTTCAATCGTTACGAGTAATATTAACTTCACAGGAAACTACAGCTGTCTAAAGGTGGACCTTATTTTTACGAGAGACCGAGCATTCTACTTTACCACAGTATTTATCCCTGGAATAATCCTGGTGACCTCTTCTTTCATCACGTTTTGGCTGGAATGGAACGCAGTTCCAGCTCGTTCCATGATAGGTAAAATTGGCTGGCGAATGGAATGTTCTCGGTCTTGCATCTTGCATCTCTCTCTCTTCGTAGATGTGGCTGCGGCTGTTAATAACACGCTAACATTCTTCTTTGCAGGTTACTGTCGCTTAACGTTGGCAATGTAGATTTCAAATGTACGCCGACGAATCATCTTTCACAAACGCTTTGTATGATTATAATTTATGTTTAGTATATGCTTGACATTTTAGGTAATTACAGCTGCCTCAAAGTGGATCTCATCTTCACGCGAGATAGATCATTTTACTTCACTACCGTTTTCATTCCGGGGATCATTTTGGTGACATCATCTTTTATTACTTTTTGGCTGGAATGGAATGCAGTGCCTGCTAGAGTTATGATAGGTTAGTTTTTGAATTATTTTATTTATAAACGAAAAACACGATAGAGCTAAATAGTACCTATCGACTATCGATAACACTTATTTGATTAATCATATTTATAATTCCCGAGGCCTAACATATAACCATTCTAATCATTGCGTAAGTGGATATGTAGGAGAATGCTTCTACTTCTTATATTTTGAGGAGAATTAAAGTACTATGCACAGTGCATGTTCAATAATATAAGGCTTTTTATTTTAGTAGTTTAGTGGTACGAGTAGTAGTATGAACAATATTATTTTATATAACAAAATATTGCACTCAAAACTTTATAAAAGCACTTAAATAATACAGAAATTCTATTTTTTTTTAAAAAATTTGAACATCCAGCATAGTCCTCGCATACGCTCGTCTATTTATTCAAAATAAATTATATATATACTTAAATTTATATAAAGTAGGACCTTAATAGCAGCTTTGCTTGACCGCTAATGTCACAAAAGCTTTGAATAGTGTACTTGCACGGTTCACTAAAAATTCTTAAAGAATCATACTTAAGCAAAAAATGCAAATCCGCTGGCATGTTCATATCTAAAACAATACCCCTTTGTAATATGATCTTCTCGGACAGGTGTAACCACTATGTTGAACTTCTTCACAACGTCCAACGGATTCCGTTCCACTTTGCCTGTCGTATCAAACTTAACTGCCATGAACGTCTGGGACGGTGTCTGCATGTGTTTCATCTACGCGTCTCTACTAGAGTTCGTGTGTGTCAACTACGTGGGAAGGAAGCGCCCTCTACACAACGTGGTATACCGACCAGGGGAAAACCCGGTAACGCAGGTGAGCTACACGTGTTACGTGTTTGATATGTGTGGATATGGAATATACAATGCTTCCCTGTGATTGCACCTAACAGTGAAAATAATTTTACGTACATTAATCAAATTAAAATTAATTGATTAATATACGTTTTAAAAATGTTATGTTTATGTGATCTGTGTAATTGTTGTTGCTTAAATTTAAAGGAAGCGACGTATTTAGTTGTTGTAGAAGTTAAAATAAATAATATAATTTTTAATTATTAGCTTACCGAAGTATATAGGAATATTCTTTAAAAATGTTGATTTATAATTAGCAATTACAATAAATATAAGACTAAGCGTTGGTTAAATAGTGTATGTTGATATAAAATTAAACAAAATGGAACATATGTCTCTAATACTACATATATAAAACTTCTACTACTGTAGAACTTACCTTCTCTTAAAGTATCAAGCCAAATTTGGTGATAATTTTACTAATAGGAACCTTAGTAAAAGCACCAGGAAAAAAATAATACAATTTATAAAAATGCTTATTTTAACTATCCAGAAAAGAAGAAATATTTTTAAATATATTTAGCCTAATATTAATTTAATGAGGAGTCTTGTTCATAAGAATATTACAATTACAAATATGATCATGGAATTATGTATTTAGATATAAAAAATGTCCCCTTTTGTTTCTAAATATCTATCAGATTTTATTTGGTTTGAATTTTACATACCATTTAAATTTATGTCTTCGTTTATTATATAACAGTCTAATTATATAAGAATAAGAATAAAATTATTCTGAAACCTTCCATTACTAATAATTGTAATTAATATTTTTTTTATTGCATTGACGTCATCTTGGACAAATGAATTTTGTTTACTTAAAATTTTCTATTACTCTTGTTACTGTCTCTTACTCTTTGCAATGTTTTCTTTTCATTATCACTTATTATACAAGCATGTTTTAATAGTCATCTTTTTTCGTTTTAATTTTCATATCGCATGATGATTCCTGTTTGCATGTTATCCTTTATTATTGAAAAATCTACATAGAATTTTTTTAATCATTTTAACACCAAAATATAAGGACTATTTTGTGTGGCCATAATTGATCCTGTCATATAAAACATCAGACGATTTTCTCGAATTCATAAAACATCAGACTACATGTTAAAAAAGAAAACATTGCAAAGATTCAGTAGACTTTTTAAATTAATATAAAGATAATAATATTAATATACGTTTTATGTAAAAAGAAATGGCAAATTAGCGTTATTTAAGTGTGGCCACATCAATTTAGTCTATGTTCACCGATGCACTCCAGTAGACCATCTGTCACAAGTGAACAATATTTCTGTATAATGTGTTCACAGCGACTGCCCGCAGTTCTCAGCAGAATTGGCATTATACTGGCCAGCCCTTTGGTAAGAACATTCGCCATTATCACTGGCACATTCCTGAAACAAAACTGTTATATTTCTTATAGCGATCGTTAACTTAGATAGCAATTTAAGAAACACTAAGAAATATAACAGTGTAGGACACCATTGCAATCACAGCACAGAATCATCTAAAACGCATGCGTAGAAAATAGAAGTTAAAATTACAAACAATCAAAAGTATAGGTAAGCTAAGTAGAATTGTTGCATACACTGTTGTTTTATATAGGTGTAGCACTTGAATCATATTAAGCTAATTCTTATGTACTTTATAGTAATTATTAATTAAGTAAAAAAACGGAAATACGCTTAAGGAATGAATTATAAGACATTGTGGCGCCTTTAATACAAGAGCGTAACGTAAACGTATGCAAATGCGGACAGCGATGCTTTTTTAGTCGCCATCAGTAACATCTGCAGCTTATGCAATCACAAATACAAAAAAACATCTGATGCTTCGGCTAAAATAAATAATACTATTCATCCGCGTAGGAGGCGATGGCATTCCTCAATTGGGCAAAATCTGAAACGCCCCAACCGGAGTCTAGCGGTGCTGTAAGTGATGTCACAACGTCCAAATACATTCCGTCAAACACCATACCATCTCAGATATGATATCACGAAATCTAACGCATACTTTTTTTTTAATGCCACTTCGGATCGCTACAGCCTGTAAGTAGCCATTAGTTTTGTAGAGTATTAATGAATCACCATATCAATAATAAATCCTTCATAATGTCATTTCAAATCATAAAATAATTTCATACATATCCCTTAGTATTGCCGTAGTTAGACAGTAATAGTGATGGATTTGAACAAGTGTACAAAAATGATGTAGCTGTAACAATAAAGTGGTTGTCTAAAAAATAAATAAAAGAAAAATTATAGCTGCATCATAAAATCCAACACTGTTTGTAGAGGAATTGAATTAGTGATTTTTCTTATAATAATAATTTTCCAATTATAGCAAATTTTTAAAAATTATTTATATAAATAATTGGCTACAGGGTGATAAAAAGCGGGAGTCAACAGGGGCTGCCGACTTAGTGACGTGTACAACGTGTGCCGGCGCGCCGGGCACGTGTACGCACACAACCAATAATGGTGGTGTTTCAGAGGTAAAATGCATATACTCGTATATATGTATTACCTACACATTGAATGATTTATTTCAATTGTAAACTGCTTTTTGTATATCTTTTTTATATTTATAAATATATTGTTTTATAGAAAAATGCAAAAACTTATTATTGATTTTCGCTTTATGTTACTCAACACACACAACAACAGACGAGCAAACGCGCCAACGTAACTTTTTTTTTAAAAAACAATGCATTGTTGAATATTATATCTTTAGATTTTATTATTTATCTACACAATTTATTTTCTTCATTGCTTTTTGTTATTAGTGACAAAATGTAGTATGTATTTTTGGTTCGCCATCATCATTCATTTTCAAAATTATTTTCAGCCATGTTTCGTCCAGGTCCGTAAAAAGGAGCCGCCGCATCCGATCCGAGTCGCGAAAACAATCGACGTGATCGCCCGAATCACATTCCCCACTGCCTACGCTGTGTTTCTTATCTTCTTCTTCATACACTACAAGGCCTTTTCTTAATCGTAAATCGGCGCGCTTCGAGCTTCGCGTTTGGATACTGTACGCCGATGGTCAATGAAAAAATCCTCGCCTAGCTTTAAATATTTTTCATATATCACCTTATATAATTATATATTCTTTAATTTGACTAGGTATGTAATGTTAAAAGAATCAGACCCATCTAGGACCTCCTATATGAACCGGACAATGATGCAGCTTCGTTTTTCTATGTCGTATATCACAGCTTTATTAGATAAATCCACTGTAAACGAATAATATTGAGTAATTCAAAACAACTTAGGAATTGTGCTTTAACTTCCCTTACATTAATAAGTGAAATTTAATCATAAGGTCTGTTGTTGACAATCAGCTTATTATTTAAACATAACCTTGACGATCGACTGTTTGGAGCCTAAAGTAAAATATGATGATCTTGGAAATGAAATATATTATTATTTATGAAATAATATTTAGTAACTGAAAAACGTCTTAGGACATATTTCAAGTCTAATACTCTATATTATAGAGGATTTTATATTAGAGTTGAGACATGCCTCTTACCAATTTCAACTTCATTTCATTTAGCATTTTAAGCAAGTAACATTTCAAATGCATTCTAACTACGTGTAAGATTTTCCGTGTTAAGGCAGATTATGTTCAAAGTGACTACAATTCACATGCCTAGTTAATTTCAGAGATACAACAAAATACTATTGCATTACAACAAATAAGTAATAATATAGTATTTTTTCTCTTTGTGTCAGTTGAAAGTATAAACTTTAGCCTCCATCAGTCCTATAATAATTATTTAAAGATATAGTTAAATATTGATATCTTCATAGTTTTTAACATTTACAATGTGATCCACATCCACATTTGTTGTGATACCACCATTATTTAGTATTTCACAGTGCATGTCACGCTAGTGTTTATGCTGTGTATTTATTGATTTGAGAATAATGAAATTTAACCAAAGTTAGTTGTAGATGATAAAGCTCAAATAAGTAGTTATTTTTATAGATTTAATCATTATCCTAACGATCACAGCGTTTTCGTGTTTTAGATACCTAAACATAAAATATTTGGTATAATACCATGAACATGCCTTCTATTGTTCGATTCATATATTCATTTTTTGCCTGATTAGAAATAATATAAGTATATTGTAAATACAAATGAATTATCAATACGTAAATTAAGCTTAACATAACACGATAGGATGTGGGTAATGTTCAATTATGTTATGCACCGATATTTACTTTTATAGTTAAATATTATATAATTCTTATGTGATTGTGAGGCGCCGTAAGCTCAAAAGGCTTAATTTTAGAAAAAAAATATAGATATAAGTGTGCCTTGGAAACTTACATTTTTATAATTACCGCACTTTGCGTTTTTGATATGACCAAAGAAGTGTGTCTAATTTGTTTTTGTATAATTTAATTATTTTGCTATACGATCACAGGACATCCAGACCTCCCTTTTTTATCAGATTGCATGGAATTAAACAGTAGTGTTTCTACTACATACTCAATATGTAACCTCTGTTTTAGAACATACTGTATAAATATTTACCATCAGACCAATCTAGCAGATGTGTTCATTAAATGGTTACGTGCTTATACTATTTAATTCTATAGATTTAACTTTTGAATAAATAAGGAAGCTCTGGAGGTTTGGATCTTAGCTTAAAATTAAAATTGCCTAAAATTGTATGTTATCTCATAAATAATCCTAATTCACTGTGGAAAATGTTCTTCAGTGGCTAATTTTGTTTTTGGACATAAATTAATGGCGTAATCAGTCAAAAAAATATAGACGCTACGCTATATATATTGATTGATAAAGCAAGATGATCGATTAAGAGATCTATTTAATAAAACGTCTAAGCTATTATAATAGTTGGCTCATACATAGATATACGCAAAACGCGATCATGTTTGTTTTTTTTCGAAATCTTATATATCACTAACTAGTACAATGAACTTAAAGCCTTTGAAATAATGTCTTTAATATCAGTTTAGAAGTTTATTAAATAAAAATCTGTTGAATATTCTTTTTCCACAAAAAATAAATAAACTTAAAATAAACAATAAACACTATATATTAGGTTTTAGAAAATTATTTAACATTGAACATAAAAAAACTTTTTATGTAAACATAAAAAGCTTCATATTATCATATTGTATTAATAAAAGCGTGGTATCCTAAATTTGTCCATTTTATATAGTTTTTCATAGATCCTAAGCTTATTATTCCATTAGAACATTATGATCAACCACATTAGCGTCAACGACTTTATGCCTTTTGCTTGTTAAAAAGCGGACCAACGAGTCAAGTTTTGGTAATATACACCTTATCTAAATATAGTATGTATAGTTAAATCGTATATTATTGTCGTAAGAACCCGTTTTGGCTGTGCTTGAATATTGTAAAATAAAGTGTATAGTATTGTGAAGTATAATTTGTATATGTTTATTATCGTCTAAAGTTGTCTATTTGTTTGTTTATCTAAATAGCCGACTCGAATCGATTCGGTAATGCGTATATAATGAAACTAATGTGAATGAAAACAAAAGGATACTGTAATGTTAACGGAGTTTAAAATAAGTGCATTTTAAAATTATAATCATAAAATTATCCCAACATAAGTAAGACATGAGAAATGTGACACATATGCTTCGTTTATTTAAGGTAGAAAAAAATAATTAACTTTTTGCTATGTTCACTTTCTGCCTTGTTTCCTTCAGCGCAAACACGGGGCTGACAGTCCACTATTATAGTATTAAGACTCGTCTATAGAGGAAAAAACAAATGAAATTTTGAATTGTATTGTAAAGAACATGATAAAAATTCTAATTTATAGAAATTGGTGCCGTTTCAACATTTTCCTTATTTCCTGACATATAAACAAGTGTGTTATAAACTTGAACGGCCTATGTCTCTATCTGAGGCACCGTATCTCCCGAACTACTGAACCTTTTTAAGTGCAGTTTTTTTGACCGATAGCCTAGTTCAACGCAGGCGTTCTTACCCGGTTTTTATAAGAGTTTGAAGCTCTTTGTCCTGATGATGTTGTAAA
>JAYDZJ010000078.1:7579539-7589912 GCA_034509065.1 Eueides lybia
GCTCCAACGATTTTTTTGAAAGTTACAGATTAGGGGTTTTTCGGGTCAAAAAATCGATTTATTTAGGTTCCAGGTCCTATATACTTATTCTACTAAGAACTAAGAACTTTAGAGTTAAGACACTCCGTACCGTTTTCCACTCTCCGCCGAATTTGAGGCATTGCCCGTTCCCCACTTTCCGTCGAAATTGAGTAGAGGAACTAAACGCCGCGCTTTGCCTTGTTACCAGAGCTAAGAAATGAAAATATTAAACATTTCACTTCTTTGAATGATGATCGAATCCACAATCACTTACAGTCACACGCTTGTGCCCCTGCACTATAACTGGTACTTATTGCACTAGAAATAGTGTAGTATAAACTACCCCTTATATATACTTATTCTACTAAGAACTAATTACTTTAGAGTTAAGACACTCCGTCCTGTTTCCCACTCTCCGCCGAATTTGAGGCATTGCCCGTTCCCCACTTTCCGTCGAAATTGAGAAGTGGAACTAAACGCCGCGGTTTGCCTTGTTACCAGAGCTAAAATATAAAACATTTCACTTCTTTGAATGATGATCGAATCCACAATCACTTACACGCTTGTGCCCCTGCACTACAACAGATACTTATATTCATATATGTATAAAGCTTACTCTTTTTCCCATTAGTATCGTAACAACATTTTCTCATAACATATCCCTTTTTGTACTCGACGGCGCGGCTCTGGTCGGGCAGGTCGAGGAACGGGTTGCTGCCGACGGGCGCCGCTGGACGTGCCTCAGCTGGGGGAGCCGCTTCTACATCACTTTGAGAAAAAAAACCATTTAGTTATTTAGTATTTTTAACTATTAATGAAACACATATATAAGGCTCGCTATTTATCGAACTACTTAGTAGTTCGGTTTTGATACACCAAAGGTCTCATAGAAATTTTTAGTACGAAGATCCAACAGTAAGAAAACAGAATTGAATATTTTTAATGTACCTTATATATACTAAGTCATTTTGTCTTGCTTTGACATTGAATCAAATAAAACAATAGAGCTCAAAAAACATTATTATTCAGGGCTTGTGGTGGCGAAATGGCACAGACATGCGACTGTAAACATAACATGTTGTGGGTCCAACCACTCGAAGATAAATACATTCAAATAATGACATTAATGTAATATTTTCTTTAAAATATATTTTAATTATGAAATAATAATAAATGTTATTTTAATTTTAGAATTTCCCCACTAAATATGCAGTGCAGAGAAACAAAAGTATCTAGGATAGTTTAGTACATTAACAATAGGTTCCAAGATGCTTTTTGCCTACACATAATAGTGTTTGCAGGATACAATGTAAGGTTAAAAAAAATTACAGTAATACTGTAGCCTCCTATCCCATATTTCTTAATATTATATAAGTTATAAGATGTTATGGTTATCATGTATAACATTTCAATTCTTTTGTAGGTTTGATAATACAAATAAACTTACAGAGCCCACTGCAACGGTGTATTACGTATCGCATGGTACAAATGCTTGAGCGTATCCCTTGGGAAGTTGTCACCGTCATTGAGATCTGCCAGGTTTTCTATGAATTCCGCACAAGACATACGTCGGAATGTACCACTGCCGCATCCGTGTAGGTCCGTGTTTAATAACATTATCGCACACGTTAGTGTGTGTACCGCATCTGAAATTTTATATTTAAACATATTTTATATTAATACTAAATTTCAAAAACGTATAAAAATTTGAACGAAGCAGGTTTTGAAACCGCGCCGCCGCCGCTTAGAAACCGTCCAATTAATTTGACGGTTTGTGTGTATTTTTGTGTGGAATAACTTTTAATTAAAGTTAATTGTGGAATAACACTTTGAAATAGTGAAATTAAATAGTAATAAAAATGTTAAAATATTTTTTCATCATTTTAAAATCAATTTTTAACTTTCTTTTTGTATAGTGCATAATTTGCCCTATATTTAATACATTAGATGGTGGGTAGCAGAAGCCAATACCGTTCTTTTTCTTTCAACTACATCGAGGAAAAGAAAATATTCTATTTCCTCGAGAATCGGAAATCGAACACGTAATTGCGAGTTGACAGTCTAAAGCCGCTCAACTGTACTAAGACGGCGTCATTGACACATTTACTTTATTTTGTAAGACAGTCAATACACTGTCACGAGAGAAATAGGTAAATCGTTATTATAAACAAATTCGGTCGTCATGCTTGCATTAAACATGTGAACTACACAAAAAAAAAATCAAAACACATAGATTTTACCTAATGTTATGTTAAATATATTGAGGCCTATCGTGGCACAAGTGTGTGACTGTATTCGACAGATTATGGGTTCGATCCACACTCAAAGAAATTAAATATTTAATATTTTCAATTTAAATATTTAATATTTAATTTCTTCACTCTGGTAATAAGGCAAAGCGCGGCGTTGAGTTTCGCTACTCAACACGCTATTCAAATTCGGCGGAAATAAGGGAACGGAATTTTAACAGAGTGTCTTAACACTAGGTTCCCTATCCCCATGCCTACCCTGCCACGAGCGAGATACAGCGCGAAAATAAAAAAAAATAATAATATCTAACCTTGCGAATTAAACGCGCCAGGATTACATTCCAAGTATCGTCTGGAGAAGTGAACGAGTACTCGTTCTCGTTCTTGAGTCTCGCCGCTGAGAGCGAACCGGGCCAGGAAAGCTCGCAGCGCCTCGTCCAGGGTCGCACCGCTGAACTCGAAATGCTTCACGTACTCTTCTGCCACGGCTCTTGAGAACTCGTTGCTGGAATTAAATATTATCATAATAAAAATCATTTATTTCCACAAAAATTTACATTTAAAAGAATATACGGAAGACAGTTTTCTGAAAAGTAATCATGAATTGTGGCAAAAGGTGTAACTCAGCTAATGATGCTTTTCAGTTTTGCATGTAATTCAATATTTCAGTATTGATATAGGGATTGTATAAGACATGAGTCCTCGATGGCGCGGTGTATTATACGTTATGATTTGCTTTCATGTATTCGCTAAAAACATGGGAAGAGCTCCTCTAATTTCCTTGATATGCTTTACTTTATATTATACGATTATTTTAGCGAAAAATCGATGCTAGATAAAAATAGATATAATTGATCCATATTGTTTTAAAGATAATGTCTTTAGAAATCATAGCTATAAATTGGATTTCTATTATGTAGAATTGGTAATAGGAATTTCAGCTAATACGCAATGTTTCTGAAATTTCTCGGCATAATAGCACTCTCTTAAATTGGTTACGGAATTTTAAGTGATAACGTCATAAGAATACATTGATGAAAAATTACACTTTTATGAATTGATTTAAATATTTATCACTGACTTGTCATTATTTCTATAATACCTAATTATAAAATTGGGAAACAGAACGGAATTTCGTGATTACTTTTTATATTTGAACACCAAAGATACATTTAACATATAGTACATATTTTTAAAAAAACCACTAACTTTTTACTCAAATGCCTCGAGACATCCGATTTCTTGAACCCATCAAGATGGTACAGCCGTTTCGCGAGACGTTCAGCAGAAGGTATGTCCACTGCCTTAGGGCTGTAGTGGAAGGAGTGAAGCGAGTCTCCGTCCGAGCCTTCATCGGAGCCAGCGTCTGAAGCGCTGCATAGTTCCTGAAAATGCTGTTAGGTTTATCTAATATATTATATGTATTTTTATTATTTGTTACTTTGTGTTATGGAAATGGAAATATAAATAATTCTATCCTATTGATTCGGACATTGTCCGCTAGCCTAAATTTATGAGTATGTCTTGTGATACCGTCAGGCCTTTAGAATGGGACTGGGAGTGTCTTAATGATAACAGAGTATCCTAACACTACGTTCCGAATTCCTTATGTTTACCTTCCCTTGTGCGGAACACAGAGTAAACATAATAGAAATGAAAACCGTCATATAGTAAAGATATTTTTATACTGTTCATTCATTTTCCGCAGCTTTACACATGACAGGGTAGACAGAGGAATCTTGGGAGCCTAGTGTTAAGATACCCCGTTCTGTTTCTCACTTTCTGTCAAATTTGAGGCATTGCGCTCTCAACTCAACACCGCGCTTTACCTTGCAAAAGTGAAGAAAATGTGAGTGGAGATTGAACCTACAACCTATAGCGTTAAAGTCTCATACATGTGTCTCTGCGCCACGATAGACCTAGTTAATGGATTTTTTACTATTTAAAAATTTAATTTCTTAAATTAAATTTGACTAGTCTGAGTAAACAAAGTTCTATAAGATCTATCTAACACAAAATTAAAGAAAGAATAATGACTAATTTTAAGGCAAAATATTTCGATGCAGAGCATTAAATGTTCACATATGACACGTAAATATTCGTAAATAATCCTACAAAATACAATAATTACCTGATAACCCTGATGCTCTGGTGAATTGTGACCGTTCTCTTTACCATTTTGTGCATAGTTACTACTATTGTTATTATTATTTACATTGTCGTTCGTTGCGTTTTTGTCTGGCCCCTTCACCTGAATCACTATTCTATAGTCTTTACTATCTCCGTTGAGAGTTACGTCACTACCGTGGTCCGAATAAGTCGAATTGGATTTCGCACGTTTGTGGCAAGGTTCCGATACTAGTATAGTTGAATCTGAGTCTGAAGGGTCAGAGAGTTCCATTCTGGGGCATTCTCTTCCAGTATCAAACATGTCATCTTGGTCTTGGTAATCTGGACTAGAGATATTTGATACAGCTTCCGATAAGCTCATATCACCTGAAAAAAAAAGTTAAAACAATATTTTTTCATAGTATTAAATTAATTATATTGACATATTGCAGTTGATTTTATTCATAGATGGATTTCCCAATTTAAATGGCAGTACTGTTTTATTAAATGAATATTTTTGGAACGAAGTTCCTTATCGCGCGTTGTGAAGCCGTGCGGCGTGCGCATGTTCTCTGTCTCTCTCTCTCTCTCATAGAAAAGAATCCAATTGCTAGAAGAGAGAGAGACAGATAGAGAAACATGCTTTTGTCGCGACGATTATTTTTGTTTTTTCAAGTTTATACAAGTTTTTTTTACATAATAAAATACTAGAAAATAATAAGAATAATAAAATAAAAAATTATAATTTTTACTACGATTTAGCCTATTGATTAACTTTATATTACATTATATTTGTTAATAATAAAAAAATATTATTTTACAACTTAAAAGAAATAAAAAAATATTATAATTCCTTCACGAATTAATCGAAAGGAACTTCGTTCCATCCGGGCGTCCCTTGACCCTATTATTTAATTTTTTTGATTATTCCGTTTATGGTGAAAGTGTTGTTTTTCATTTGATATAATTGGATGGGATGTTGTCACATTATAATATATCGTGACGCAAACAGAATATGTGTGACTGTTAACAGGACGGTTCTGGGTTCAATCTCCGCTTTAGGGAACAAGTTACATTACCTGTGTCTTACGTGTGTGTGCTTTGAGACAATATTTTTTTTTTATGGAAAAGACACGGCAAACGAGCGTACGGTTCACCTGATGGTGAGTGATCACCTGGCCATCGCCACTACTTAACGCCGGTTTTAAATGCCGTGGGTGGTAACAATCCGGCCGAGTCTGCCCATGCGTGTTGCCATTGCTGACAACGTGACTCTACCACTCATACTTTAGTCGCCTCTTACGACACCATCAGTACCAGGGTGATACTATTCTGAGCCGGAATCACAAGTTGGTTCTGGGTTCAATCTCCTCTTTGGTGAAAGAGTTTTAACTCTCTCTTACGTGTGTTTGTTTTGAGATAATATTCTAATTACTCACCCAGCTAAATGCATGTATAAAGAAAAAAAATAATAAAGTGTACAGTTAATACATACCATTGAGTGGTCGATGGTGGTGGGGCTGTAATGCGGCGCGATGCGGCGGCGTGGCTCGCGGTGATAGCGCCGACCACGACGCGGACGTAGGCGACAGCGGCGACGACGATCTGGGAACACAAAACATTTTTTTTAGCTTCACTCTGTTTCCCGCACGAGGCAGGGTAGGCAGAGGGAACTTGGGAACCTAGTGTTAAGACGCTCCGTTCCACTTCCATTCTCCATTTTTCGCCGAATTTGATGCGTTGCGTGTTGAGTGGCGGAACTCAACGCCGCGCTTTTGCCTTGTTACCGGAGCGAAGAAATGAAACATTAAATATTTATAATTATAAATATTAGATGTTTCATTTTCTCGAGCGGGGATCAAACCCACAACCTGTCGGTTACAGTCACACGCTTGTGCCGCTGCGCCACGACAGGTCCAACACAAAACATTTTATTTTTTTACACAATCTTATCTGATGGGCTAACTTTTTTCTAGTCATATCCTGCCATAAATTATAACCGGTAGCTAGCTAAAAGCAAAGGATGAGGAGTTAATGCAAAAGTATCAAAATTCACTACTACTTCTGCGCTCTATTATATACCAACCATGTTTGGGATTTTGCTGATTCACATCAATCACCCCTCTAGTACATAGATTAGTATAGTAATAGAATAGACTGCAACCTCAATTAAACGTCTGATGGGTCTCAAAGGTTCTTATTTTCAGTCAAAATAAAAATTAAACTACGGCTTTGGCCGCAACCGAAACTTATTGATATGACTTACAGATAATCTTTTACAGCTATTTATACCTTATATTGCAAGCATCTAATTTTGTATAAAGATTTTTTTTCTACTTACTACATATTTGGGCAATAATTTAAGAAAAGGTAGGTATTTACTGATACGATTATTTTACAATATAAAAATGAATAAATATTAATTTAGGGAAAAAAATACAATACTTAAAAAGATACAATTTACAAGTTTACAAGTTCTTACTTTCATTTGATGTTTCTTAAAACCTCGGACAAAAAAAATAATACAAAAACATGTAGACAATTTACTTCTAAAAAAACTAACTTTGCGAATTTCGATTAAAATAAATGAATGTTCTTGAAATATTGTTTTTAATACATTACATAATTAACTTGTCTATTTTGCATTTTATTGTTATCTTGCATATTTAATTTGTCTATCTAGTAGATTGAAGATATATTTTTTGCGTTAGTAAAAAATAGAAACGAGACCACTATTTTCATAAATCCTATAAAAATTAAACGTCGCAGGATTTAACACTTATAAAAAACACTCAATGGTTTTCAAAACGAGCAGGCCTGGCTAATAATAAAAATGTTTTTTTTTTATTGCACGTTTATAAAAATTTTTATCCTTAGTTTGAAATATTTTAAAAACATAAGTATCATGTACAACTTTACGTTTTTATGCTTATATGTGTGTATGTACATGATATTAATTATAATGTATTTTCATATAAATGAATAAATGTATACATACATACATACATATATACATAATATATGTATGTATGTATGTATATATGTAGTATACATCTATTTGTATGTATGCATTTATGTATGTATGTATAATGTATGTATATCTACAGTATCTATAGTATATTATTACTTTGTGCACCGTTATCCGCCAACTATAGTCTCTTGCTGGGCTAGTTGGGTTGCCTGTAAGAGATCACGAGAACAAGAGTGATAAGGCCGCCTTTGCACTCATTGTAAAATTTATAAATCTACATTGGTATGTTAATTTTAGTACAATAAACTATTTATATTTCTATTTCTATAAAGTATGAAATAATTAAATAAATATTAGTATTTTACCGTTGCGACATGCCATCCGATATGGAGGTGGAGTTGGAGGTGGCAGCGGAGCCATTGCACTGCGACACCGGCGCGTTGTACGTCCACACAATCCTGATATACAAAAAAACGTTATAAAATACATCATATTTTATTAGAAGTGGTCAAAAACGGTCCAATTATTTATATGAAATTATGGACTTCATATAAATTCAAACAATTTGTTAAGCACATATGATTTATAGCGTACGTAACTTGCAACAATAACTTTCTTTTTCGTGAAGTAAACCTTAGCGTAAGAAATTTAATTTAGCAATATCAACATAACGAGCGCTCATCTAATTGTATTTTTTCAAGTTCGTGAACGCATTTTTCCGTGTGTTTTTACACTTTTAATATCCTACAACTTTTTAGTTACGTACAATAATTATTACGTAATATTAGGAACCTGTTGCACATATTGTATATGTACGTATTTTTTTTTTTTTTATCAGCTTCACACTGCATCCCGCACATGGCTGGGTAGGCAGAAGGAACTTGGGAACCTAGTGATAAGACACTGTTCCACTTTTGTTCTCTATTATATCGCTAAATTTGAGGCTTTGCGTGTTGAAAGAAGCGGAACTCAACATCACGTTTTGCCTTATTACCAGACCGAAAACATCAAATATTTAAATTGAAATCATTTTCTCGAGTAGCGATCGAACCCAGAACCTATCGGTTACAGTCACAAAGGCCTCTGAGGCCGCGTTCCACTAAACGATCACAACGCCCGCGCTCACGACCACAGTTTCCACTTACCTGCGGGTGTCACTGTCAAACTCAAGTGGAACGGACTATACAACCCACCTTGTTAGGTGGGTCGTTGCAGGCTCCGAGTGATCGTTAGTTATGACGTCATGAGTGACGTTTTCGCCGCGACCACAACCACCGCGGTCGTTATGTGGGACGGCTAAATGGACGTTTTGGGCGTTGTGATCGTCTAGTGGAACGCGGCCTAATCGTGCTACTCGACGGGTCCAAAGAACAAAATCGTATATGAAAAATGATCGATTTTCTGTATGAGGTTTTGAAGTTCTGTGTGAATGTAATCATCAACTATTAACGCAAATACAAAATAATGAAAGAGTATGGAACAAAAAAAAAAGTGTGTGTGTATAGTTTTTGGTAAACACACAACTTCAAAACCTCATATTGAAAATCGATCATTTTTCATATACGATTTTGTTCTTTGGACCCGTCGTACTAAACTAGCATGTATATAAAACCACGACCTGTCCCGCTCGTCGCGGGGCGCGGGCTCGGCGGGCGACGCGGGCGTGGCGGGGGTGGCGGGGGAGGGGGGCGCGGGCGTGGCGGAGTCGGGGCGCGCGTCCAGCAGCGTGTTGAGCGATGACGTCACGTCCTCCTCCATGTCCACCGCCACGGCGCTCAGCGACGACTCCTTCTGAAACTTGGTACACTTTTAATATCTACTGCCGCTTCTGTGATACTTGTTTCATTATTTTTATTTTAGCTCAACTTTATACTGTATTCTACATTGTGTGTGGTAACTAATGTTAAATAAATTCGACTATCTGTTTCATATTTATTACCTAAATTTCAAAACATTGCGATAACGATTCGTAAACCCTACTTTAGATGCGGTTTAAGATTATTTTGTGTATATTACTTTCTTCAGATCTTGACATAATAACGAACCAAGGCTCTGTACAAGTCCCATCAGTGTTGCGGCGTAAATAAGCAAGTCAGTACTTGCTTAGCTGATGACGATCAATTTCTTTGAGGCAAACTAGGCCTGGCTTTCCATATCATGGCGATTAGCAGACACATTTCAAAGCTTAAGGCCCATGATAATATTAGCTACTCTATTTAAGCTTACAATCACAATAAGGAAAAAAAAGGTCTTTACTCGTGGAAAAAATCCTCAATGTGACGTTTATTAATCAGCAAAAATAAGTAGACCGACTATCTTTTTGATTTGGATATTTCCATTTTTATTTATTTCTAAAATAAATAGAACAATTTAGTAGAGAAACAAATTTAATACTGTAATTTATGACATAATTCATAAAAAAAAATATACGGCTTGAAATTACAATCAGCTATAAAACTATTCTATAGAAATTACTGACTAATATACTATTAACGACTAACATATTAACAACGCGTAAGATTCTCGCTTTCAAGGATGAAACCTGCGTCTTTACTGATAGTGTTTGTTGAACTTAGGTCTATAACAGCGTCCGTACAAATATAGTGATAGAAAGCGCTATCGCTACTAATATCCGAACTCCCTTCCGTTCCCCACTTTCCACCGAAATCGGGGCATAGCGTGTTGAGTGGCGGAAATTAACGCCGCGCTTTATTTGAAAATATAAATATTTATTTAAAAATATTAAATATTTCATTTCCTCAAGTGGCGATCAAATCCACAACCTGTGTCTCTGAACCACGGCAAGCCACACTCAGACTACTTAAATTAAGTATGAAACCTGCCGTGGCGCAGCAGCACAAGCGTGTGGTTGTAACCGACAGGTTCTGTGTTCAATCCCCAGTCGAGGAAATGAAATATTAATTATTTTTCAATCTAAATATTTAATGTTTCATTTCTTCGCTCTGGTAATAAGGCAAAGCGCGGCGTTGAGTTCCGCCACTCATCACGCAATGCCTCAAATT
>JAYDZJ010000078.1:7775951-7786802 GCA_034509065.1 Eueides lybia
TATTCTTAAAAAACATATTTAGTTCTTTACATTACTATTATTTTCTCGCTAACTGATCGCATTTAATATAATAGCCTTAAATTAAATAGTCAATAAATGAAAATAACAGAGTTGTTTGTTAATACTTTTTACATCTGGATAAAAGGCAATAAAAAATTAAACTTCCACCTGGCTCTGGCACGTGCTTTGTTCACCTGTTCTTAGTAGTTTTAATGACACTTGCTGTTTGATACCAAATGAAGAATAATATATAGGTACTATTTTTATTCCTAATGAGGAATTACGTCTTCCTTTTACCACATGTTCAATACATGTTTAGCTCAGCAAAAGTAAATAATAGAAGAACCTAAGTATAGTTATTTGTTTTATTTTTTAGAATTTTATGGACATTACGAAATAACTTTAGATATAAGTTAAACACAATTTCTCTAATAATAAACTAGATATAACACTTTAATTTAGCCATCGTGGCTTATTTTTAAGTATAAATCTCTATTTTTCTAAAGCATAAGAAGGAAAGTAGTAGGATGAAAATTCACAGGTATAATATAAAATCAAAAATTATTTTTCTGATGTAGCGCAGAAAAACTAGGTATTATTAGATTAGTAATCGTTAGAATTATTGTTGTAAATGATTTCTAAATGATTTCTATCTGTAAGTTTTATCACTACTGATATATTAATAATACCTACTCATAATATACTAATAATTAAACAACTTTCAAATTTGAAAGGTAATTAAGAAATCATTTAATTAAGATATATATAACTTAATATTATAACGTTATTTACTTCAGTTATAAGGCGCGTTTTTCTTTTAGTTCGCGTTTTTCTACTAATCAGTATCTATTACTATGCGCGGGAAAATGAGCTGTTATTCAAATACAAGTTATTTCTCTCCACAAATCCCTTATAAATAAAATACGATTTTTATATATAGAATTCATTTTTGTTTATTATTGCATACGTGTAAACATGCACGGATTTGAACCCACGCAGCAAATGAATAAAAGTTTTAAGTGGACTACAATCTGCCCAATACAATTATAGTTTACATGTCAATTCTAGCCACAGTAAATTATAATAGGTATGTATAGTAAGGATTTTAAATTTACATATAATATATTTCAGTTCACTGTCGTCAGATATGGCTATATTTTTTTAAAAATTTATTGTATTGTCTTTCTTTCAGAAACATTTAAGTTTAACAAATTTTATATATATTTAAATTACAAGAATGTACTCACTCGCTTACTAACTATGTTGCCTACAGAAATGGGAACCAAAATTACCGTTTAGAATAATGTAAAACATTTAAATAAGTTACGATATTATTACATATACACATATTCAATTTCAAAATTAAAACATATTTAAAATATTAATAAAACTTACCTAAATGATATCCAGCTAATTAGTTTCCACAATATAATTAGATACCATTCACAATAAGACTGTTATATTCTCAACAATTTACACTCAGTTCGTTTCACACGTATTGTTCAAAAACGTTACACTTTTACATAACCAGAGTCTACCATAAGTCTTAGATTTCATATATATTTTCAGTCTCAATTAAAAGTAATAACATTTATTTCGTTCACTTTTCACAAATATATTTATACGATAAGTCAAAAATTCACTGCTATACGTATTAATGGTTTTTTTTTCAATTTTATAAACAAATACTTTAAATGGTTAAGTTAATATATATAAAATTTTGAATTTATTGTAATAACGATCTTTCCGCCGTTATCGTTAACGCGAGGCAAGGTAGTACGTCCAGCCAGTGTCGAAGCCGGTTTAACGCTGTTGATGTTGTTCTATTTAGACCCCGCTCGTCGCACCAAACTCAAGCGAGCCTTCACTAATACTATATAATATATTGAAGACGAACATGAAAGTGTCTACGTAAAACACTCTCGCACGCATCTTTTGTTTATAAAATAAAGGACTTTCGGCAGTTTTACGCTTATATTTGGTAACGTTTGCAATTTGAGATTTTTTTTAATAGTTATTAATTTGCCGGTTAGCTTATAATTAAAAAAATAATAAATAAAAAACCTTATGAAAATAATTAAATAACCCAACAAGTAAAATTGTTCTAAGAAACATAATTATAATAACATAAGCCTACATCAATTAAGATTAGTAAAATACACGAAATATTAACATGATAGTGTCTACAGGCAAAGAACGCCAACGTAGGTATATATATATAAATTGAAAAAAAGTTTATTTTATTGAAATAAAAAAAATACTGTGCCACAATTTCATCAATAGTGAATTTAGTCAATCTATTATAGCTCTATAATTAATCTTTTCTTTAAACTTCACGCTGTATCCCGTGCGTTATAAGGTAGGCAGAGGGAATTTGAGAACTTGGGAGTTTCGTATCAAGACACTACATTCCCTTGCCGACTTTCCGCCAAATTTAAGGCATTGCGTGTTGAATGGCGGAACATAACTCCGCATTTTGCCAGAGTGAAGAAATGAAAATATTAAATATTTAATTTTCTCGAGTGGGGATCAAACCTACATGTCGCAAGCTTGTGCCCCCGCTCCACAAGTCAAGTCTAATTTTATCAGCAATCAGTTCGCGGCTCTGTCCGTTGTAAGTACTTAATTATTAATTTACTTATCTGCACTCCTTTTTAATTTACATACCTATTTAATAACAAATATATCCAAGAATAAAAAACTATTAAACAAGTATTGACCCTAGCGACCATATAGTAAGGAAGAAATATTTTCTATATGAATAAAAAAGTTTTATAAAAATACTTAGGTTTTAATTCACAATAAATAATATTTACATTACAAAACTAACTATCATCTTGATTTTTACTTTCATTTTCAAGTTTTTCCAGATCTTCCATGTTAAGATTACCCTCAAATTGATCTTCACCATCTTGAATTTTACTTAAATTATTTCTTTTTAAAAATGGCTCATGCAGAGCTTTGTGAAGTTTCTTTGCTTTAGTATCACCAAATCCAGGACACTCCGCAAGTTGATTTTGGGTTGCTTTTATAATATTCTCTAATGTACCAAACTTAGTGATAAGAGTCATCGCGTCAGTTTTGTTCACTGGCTTAACAGATGACAAGGCATTGACTATCTAAAAATATAAAATGCATTGATATTTTATAAATAATAATAGTAATATAAGAATAAATTATTATAATAATATAAGAATACTTCTTAAATATATCGTCCATGCGACAGGTTGTGGGTTCGATTCTCACTCGATGAAATGAAATATTTTCTATTTCCTCACTCTGGTAACGAGGCAAAAAACGGTGTTGCGTTTCGCCACTCAACACGCAATGCTTAAAGAGTTTGCATTTCATTTTTGAATATTTTAATATTATTAGGGATTATCTTGATTTAATAGATTAGACAAGGAAAGTGGGAAAAAGTGTCTTACTGGAAACAAAATGCCTTAACAGTAGGTTCCCAGGTTTCCTTTACCTATGTGTGTGGTATACAAAAAGTGTGAAAATACGCTACTTAGAACGCAATGTACCAAAAATTAAGCAGATTGTAAAAAAGTGTTACGACAACATGAAGATAACAGTTTTAATACTAATCTAGACACCCTCATCCCAGAGAGTGACAACATGAATGCTAATGCAATCGATTTTCATTTATGCGAGCGGTTTCAATTTATTAATATTTTAATCATTTATTACTATCAAATTTAAATAGAAACATAATTTAACAATAATTAAGCACTACTGAAAACTACGAAGGTGTGTCGAATAGTCACTATTTGTCTATGCGTTAAAGCGCGCTAATCTCTGAACAAACTGATACATTAAAAATCACTATTTTGGATCTTTTTTTAATATATCTTGCACGTACGGACAGTTATCAGTTGCAGATTTTTTGTAAGAATAGATTTAAAAAATGTTTCTTTAATAATTGGTTTAGGTTTCCATTGGTAATTTTAGTTTGTATATGAGTTATTTAATGGGAAGCAAGTTATTCATTACTAAAGCACCATGTATATATACCCTAACCCTAGTTCACTGTCCGTATTAGTTACTAGCCGATAAGAAAGCTAATTTAATTTGTGTCATGCTGTGTGTTGCAATTTTATGTTGAAACTGCGAGATGATATAATTTACTTTTTTTAATTTTATATAGTAAATGGAAAAAAATGGCAGTTTTTGATATTTTCATTGGTAAAAGCTTGAAATTCAATGTTTAAAAAAATTCCAGCTTCACCATTTGTCATGTGCTTTTCTGCACATGGCAGGGTAAGCAGAGGAAACTTGAGAACTTAGTTGGTTTTTTTGAAAATTTAAATTTTTTCGAGTGAGGATCGAACCCATAACCTGTCGCTTTAATAATCCCTGTCTTTTGTTGCACTACGACAGGTCTAACTATTAAAGATTTTTTCTTTAGTATTCTAACCTGTAACCTGTATATGTAACTCAAGTATGCTACCTGTTCTACCATAACTATATATGATATAATTGAACCAGCCAATGTGTTATAGAGCATTATCTTAGTTTAATATAACAAAGTACATACTTTCTACAATGTAAATATTGGCCAAAATACTTATAGTTTATCACATAAGTAATTAATATTTTTGTGCCAATTAAACTTGTGGTCAATTTTTAATTCTATATAATAATGGGAACGTTTATTTCTATATAATAACTAGAGGTCGCCTGCGACTTAACGCTATCATAACGTAACAATATTATCAACATAAGAAATATGGTAACTAAGAATTCCGGGGAATTTCAGGATAAAAAGTAGCCTATGTGTTATTCTGGGTTTTCAGTTACCTACATACCAAATTTCATCATAATCGGTTCAGTAGTATTTGGGTGATAGAGTAACAACATACATACATACATCCAAACTTTCGCATTTATAATATTAATATATAGTAGCATGAGTAAGAAACGACTTCACTAGGAATAATGCTTTACAACAGTGTTTGATAGTCATGCAAGAAACTGTGAGTGTAGCCTATAATATTGCAATTTATATGACTATATTAATTTTCAAGTTTGTTAATGAATTAATATTTATCAATTTGCTTTTTTGCGGTTTTAACACTAGATTACTATAATGACACCATTTATTTAATTTAACATATCAAAGTCTTGCTGTAATATAGCATTATCCTTTCAGTTATTAGATTATATTAGTTAGATGCTATAAGCTATATCAGCATATTGATAAGTTAAACTAGCAAACAGTTAATAAATATTTTGCTCATATCGTTTATATAAGATATATATCAAATAATCCCTAATCCCAAGGACTATCACCTATGTTCAAACCATTTAAACAGTGGACCAAATATTCCTATACTTTCTAATCTATGTTTCGGTATTCAAGTTGAGCAGTTCAACTGCAGTGTAGTGATGTCACTCAACACAATTTATTTTAAATTAGTAACTAGAATTTTAATACTTTTTATTGCCTACCCCGATAAGTTATGCTGTTCAAGATATTATTGTAAAATTAAAATATAATAAAATTAATCATTAATTCATTTAAAATATCAAAGAACTGGCTACATCTAATATTATTAGTTATTATATATTCTAATATTATCTTATTGTATTTTAAATTAACTTAAATATAAATATATCTGAATCAATTAAGTGTAAGCACCTTCTGGTGAGGGTCATTTTCAATTTTTTCCATAATTTTATCAGGTGGTTTGTTCTCATAAATTTTATAGTTCTCTATGATTTTTGCAGATTCTTCCGGACTCCATGCTAGCATTAGAGTCATATCAGTAAGGAGGCATATTCTTGTTATATTTTTTAATACAGAATGTGGATCTTTTAAATCAATCTGAAATTAATGAATTAATGAATTTTAAGACATTGGGCATTGATAGTGACTTTAATTCCCTAGTGGGTATAAATTCATAAAACTGTTGTGTTTACAGTCTGACCACTAGGTCTCTCTCTACATACCCTGATTAATAAGATTCATTATGAAGCCAAAAAAAATACTAAAACAAATATTCATGTATGATTTGAAATAATGCAATCAATATTAAGACAATTATTCAATCACCTGAAGAAGAAGCACCCTTAGATCATATTTTTTGCCAAGCTCCTTTAATCTGTTATTTATGTAATCAGGATTTAAGTTATGATATCTAACTGACAGAAACAGTATGGATATTGTTTTTCCTATTTCATAATCTGGTATTATATCATCATACTCCCAAGGTACACTTTTAATAAACTTCAGTAATGGATTTCCACGCTGAAACAATTTTACATAGTTTATTTTTGTTTTTAACTTTACTCTGTATCCCGCACAAGGCAGGGTAGGCAGAGGGAACCCTGAAACCTAGTGTTAAGATACTCCGTTCCACTTCCGTTCCCCACTTTTCACCGAATTTTTAGGCATTGCGTGTTGAGTGGCTGAACTCAACCTTTTTTTTTATTACCAAAGTGAAGAAATGAAACATTAAATATTTAAATAGAAAATATTAAATATTTGTTTACCTCAACTGGGGATCGAACCCAGACATGCCAGTTACAGTCACACGATTGTGCCGCTGCACCACAACAGACCTCATTACATTGTTACCTGTATATTGCAGGGCCACTTCATGCTAACACATTATATATTTAGTGGTTAAAATTGTGTACTCAGACCTACATTCATACAGGCTGATTCTGTGCTGCAGTGAATTAAGTGAAAATAAGGATAAATTTTAGTAAATACCTGTTTTTGATTTACTAAAACACAATGTGTTTTAGATACAGAGGGTTTTGATGTTCCTGAAAAATAATCATTTATTAAAATGTTCCTTCTTATGATAGATAATTGACATAAAAATCCTTATTACCTAATAAGGTTTTTCGTGATTACTGCATATTTGAAATGTAATAAATTTAACTGGATTAATTACATATATACATTCTTAGAAAATAGACATTTCTAATGCTTCCCAAAAAATTTTGGTTTCCAAAAATGTGCAAATATCTATGGTTAATCTGGTTAAATTAGTTTCAACATATCTTTGTATTTATTATGATTATTTGTGCAAACCTAAATCTTTGGGATTCTAGTATGCCAAATGGCCAGTGTGCCAGTGGCTTAATGAAAATGGAACATGGTTCTCCTTTTTTCATCTAATTTGGAGATAGTCAATGTCTAATACATCTCATTTTTCTCACACCATTATAAATAACATTGGTAAAAATAATAAATATACTATAGTATGGCGTTCCGAAAATAATAAATATTATCATATTCAGATGTTACTATCATTATGATTGAAGGTAATTATTTAAAAAATCAAATATTTTTCTTCTTTCAATTACTAGTAGCTCAATTTAATGTACATCATTTTATTGTTTACTAAAAATGTTAACAAAATAACACCTGGCTGGTCTGATGTTTCTGTATCAGATTTAATTTTTTTCGGAGACGTCGGTTCATTTATATCCGCTAATAAATCGTCTAGGCCATCTTCCAACTCCATAGTTTAATATTAATTGAAAATGTAAGATATGCTTTTCTTATTAGCCATTACTGTAAATTTAAAAAATATAAGCATTAAGTAATATAACCAAGCAGTAAAAAGACAAACAGTTCTTTAAATCAAAAGGGTATGAACAAAAAACATTTAAAAATATTACCTGAGGTACTTACTTTGAAACTTTAATTTAAATTTCAAAAAGCAAGTTACGTCAAATGAAGGCACAGCTTAGCTAGGCCTAGGCTAGCTTACCAGTTGGAATGTCGTTCTTACTGTTTTAATAGTTCAGAAAATAACTACATATAACTTTGTCAGTTGTGGCGAAATTTACCTTCTTACACTTATAATATTTTGTACTTTTCACTTATAAATTTTCACAAAGTATTATAAGTGTAAGAAGGTAAATTTGTTGCTTAAAAACACATGTGTGGTTCGAAACTGGTTTTAAATATTAATATTGCTAATTAGTATTAGCAATATTAATATTTAAAACCATTTTCTGTACACTAGTATTAATAATTCGGACCCCTTATGAGTATGCTTACGAATTCAACAAGTTAAACATAACCGAACAGAGCATTTTTTGATATTAAAATGAGTAGAGTATGTAGTGTAGCCGATGAAGATGGTAAAATGCTTTTTTTTCAAGCATTTTTTGGCAATCGAGGAAAGTGACGATAGTGACATAGACGTGGAATGCCAAAATAATGTCATGGCCATCGCTCCGACCCATCAGTATTGTAAGCAATAGTCAGGTCGTCAAAGTTACACGAATTTTACCGCATCTGTGGCACGCTATGACAGCTGTTTTGATAATTCAGAAAACGGCCTTACTTCATATGTTTATGTATAAGTTTTTGACGTTTGACATTCGAATGAAAAATATTATTTTTGTTAATTATTGGATAAAAATAAATATAAAGCGGTTAAGGAAATAAATGTTTCAAAAAAATATTTATAGTCGTAAAATGGTCATGTGCTTTTTTCGTTAATATAATCATGGAATAATAGAAAAACCCAATTTTACTTTTGTAGTCTTTTATTTGTAATCATGCAAGTGTATTTAAGTATAGAACATCAAAATATCAGATAGGTAGATACATTAGACATTCTTAAAATGGTAAAGTTTTTGTCATGGATAATTCAGAAAAAGTTCATGATGAATGCATGGACAGCGATATTTTTGACGATTCAACTTTGGCGGCAAATTTTGATAACTCAATTTTTAGGGACAATAATTTAAATAATAGTAATATCAGTCTAAATGTGAGGTAATGAAACATTGAAAAAATATCTCCTTAAAATTTATTAGTTTTATTCCGCATAAAATATATTTTTTTATTTATAGTGCTCTATGTAGTGATAAAGAGATAAGTGGTTTTGATAATTTGACTGGAAGAACATGGATTTACCCCACAAATTATCCCGTAAGAGATTACCAATTCAATATAATAAAGGCAGCTATTTTGAAAAACACACTTGTGAGTTACTTGATATAACTTTAGCTTTGTATGTACATCTACATACAATTTCTTTAATTTTGCTATGTTATAGGTAAAATTTAACAAAAATGCAACGTGTATAATGTTAATCTCAAATTTCAACTTGTAGGTGAGTCTACCAACTGGATTGGGAAAAACTTTTATTGCTGCAGTAATAATGTATAATTTTTATCGCTGGTATCCAATGGGTAAAATAATTTTTACAGCGCCCACTAAACCATTAGTTGCACAACAAATTAATGCTTGTTACAATATTGTAGCAATACCACCCGCAGACACAGTGGAAATGACAGGTAGGCAATATAAAAATATATTATATGTGTTCCCAGAATACAAACATTATTTATTTTTAGCTTCACACTGTATCCCACTAATGGCAAGGTAGGCAGAGAGAATGTGAGAACCTAGTGTTAAGACACTCTGTTTGATGCCCCACTTTCCAAATTGCACATTGAGTGATGGAACTCAATGCCAAACTTTGCCTTGTTGCCAGAGCAAAAAAATTTGAATATTAAATAAATTTCCTGGGCTGGGTGTCGAATCCACAACCTGTAGCATTTACAGTCTCAAAAAAGAAGCTAAAGAGCCACAACGGGATTCACATATGTACATAACTTTATTTTGTGTTGATGGATATTATATGCAAAAATTTTAGTGACTAAGCATAGTTGATTGTGGTATGCCATTGTGACTTTTTAGTAACTCTTTCTCTCTTAGGAGTGTCTCCTATATGAAGTAAAAGCCTTGTATTAACATTATATCATTATACTGGTATTTAAAATATATTTATTTTTTTAGCTTGTATATTGTTGTAATATTGTGTTGTAATTTTCAATTATAATAGAAGTTTCAAATGTCATATCTATATGTATTTACTTCTAGGTCATATGCAAGTCAATACAAGAAGAACACAGTGGGAAACCAAAAGAGTTTTCTTTGCTACACCACAAGTTATTTATAATGATATTAAATCGGGAATATGTCCAGGGAAAGAAATTCGATGTTTAGTTATAGATGAAGCGCACAAAGCTAGAGGAAATTATGCATACTGTCAGATTATAAGTGCACTCAATGTAATAGGACATACATGTTATAGAGTGCTTGCCTTATCAGCTACTCCGGGAAGTAAAGTGGATGATGTAATTACTGTAAGTATTATATATATACATAGCTGTTATTTACTACTAAAGTAAATATTTTCAAAGTATCAAGATTAATAGTAACACAAAATATAATACCACAATTAAACAAAATTAAATATTTAACTATTATCCAACCAACAAATTTAAAATAATTTAACTCATCTACTTTCCAGATAAGCAAAGGGACCTAAATAAAAAAATGTTTTTTTTTTCATCTTCACGCTGTATCTTGCACAAAATAGGGTAGGCAAAGGGAAAACCTAGTGTTAAGACACTCCATTCCGTTTCTCATTTCTCTCCGAATTAGAGGCATTGGGTGATGCGAGAGTGAATAAAAAATATTCAATAATAGCGTTTACAGTCGCTTCCTTGTGCCACTGCGCCATGACAGTCCTATTTTTTCATTTGGTACTCTTTACAAATTAAGCGAAAAAAATCTGTACCTACTTATAATTTTAGTTATAAAATTGTAACCGACCGAACTTTCGGTTTCGGCCAAAAATTCTAGTTTCGATCATAGTTTCGGTTTCGGCCAAAAAATAGTCGAAACTTGTTTGCTAAGTGGAGCGCATTCCATGTTCGGAGCGGCGGTAGTGGAAGATAGACTTATAAATATTTACGTGGAACATAAGAGGAGGGATGGAAGAACAGATGAATTAATTATTAGATGTGATGGATGACAGAGATTATTTATGTGACTGAGACCAAGTGAAAAGACAATGACAT
>JAYDZJ010000078.1:8539824-8551184 GCA_034509065.1 Eueides lybia
TCATATATTTTCGACTTACCGTATAGGTGTAGGTCGAGATGACCAAGAATCATCTTGATTGTGAATAATAAGAGTATTGTATGATGAAGAAGACACATCAAGTGAACTTCTATTACTGTTAGTTCCACCTACTGAATCTTTAAGTGAGTTTCGATTGCTATTTGTCACACTATCCTGTTATACATGTAAAAAAATATTTAAATATAAGTATCTAACATTTTTTCATTAACATTTTTTGGCGAAAAGTGGGGAACATAGTATGAAGTGTCTCAACTCTAGGTTCCCGGGTTCCATCTGCCTACCCTGCCTTGTGCGAGATATAGCACAAAGCTAAAAAAAAACTGACATTTTCTTTTTCTTCAGTTTCACACAGTATCCTGCACATGGTATGGTAGGCAAAAGGAACTTGAGAACCTAGTATTAAGATATTCTGTTCTGTTCTGCACTATTCCTCATGTGGCATTGTATGTTAAGTGATGGAACTCAGTGTCACGCTTTGCCTTGTTACCAGAACAAATAAATAAAAATATGTATAAAGTATTTTATTTCATCACAAGGGGATCAAACCACAACCCGTTGGTTTTACCCTTGCATCATGACAGGCTTCAACTATATAACATCAATGATATAATATTGTTTAAAATCTGTGTCATATATTATGTGGGAAGAAATATTTAAAAGATCCTATATATTATATTAATTTCATACAAGTATGAGGCCTCAAAAAATGATACAAAAATGAACTTGAGTGAATGGATATTTTCTTTCCTAATACAGTGCTAATATGTTATAACCATCTATTTTAATTACACAACATTAGATATGGTTTTTAGATATTAAAGATTTTGTGTAATCATTATTTATAGTGATTTCTTAATTTCCTTACATAACAAAAGAAATTGTTATTTCTATAGTTAATACTTTGTTGTATGCATGTTGTCCTCTTATTCTAAACAATAAATATTTCTAAGAAATTTGACAAGAATTTTTATTTTATTACAAACCAAGAATACCTTTAAAGAGTTTCTATTATTATTATTATTTGTCTGGCTTTGATTCTCTTGACCTTGTGGTTCAACTCTAGCTGTGTGACGCACTACATATCTTTCTTCTCTTGACAAATTTTCATTAGAAGTTGATACATCTGTCTCACTGCCAGATAAACTTTGAGGAAATCCACTTGGAACTGACAAAAAAGTAAATAATGCATTTCAGCTGCATGCTGGACATGGATGCTGGACAGGAAAAGCCTGTCCATAGCAAGGCAGGCAGGTATATAATGTCAATACACTATTATGGCTTAACTAAGAATTTCTCATCCAAGAATCAATTTAAGTCATAACCAATATCTGCCAATTATTTTTATTTAAAAAAATAAACAGAATTGTATATTTAAAAAAAATAGTTATCGATAAAAGAATGTGAAAGCTTATGTTATCACAATAACAGTAATGATTCATGGCTTAGGTATGTGAATGTCAATATTCCAAATAAGTATTATTTAACTTGAATTACTTACCAGTTTGCTTTTGTGTTCTTTGGATATTATTTGCGAATGATAAAAACCTTCCTGTAGGTCTCATAGACCCCATTTTTGTAATAAGATCTTTTATTTCAGGTGGAAATCATTTCACTTTTTTTTGTAAAAATGTCATTCGAAATAATATTTTTGAATATTCTCTAAAAAAAAATATATTATAGTGTTAATTAATGTAGTCCTCGTGTATAGAAATAGACTGCAATAAGTAAAACGAGAAAGACCTATTACGATGTCGTGAATAACATAGGCATGTAACATGACTGAAATTGGCATATTTTTACATTTAAGCAAATATATTTCTTTCTTAAATAAAATGTTTATAAAACTCACAACACTAATTAATCAATATATATATAGACAATAAACTACATTACTGAATTCTTGGATATGAAAATTTATATTTATTGACTGATTGACTGAATAAGAACGAAAAATGTCAAAACGTAAATACCTAAGCCTATGTTTTTAATTATGCACACAGACGTTAACTTTAACGCGGTCGTCATTAGGCCTATTTCTGGATTGTAAAAACAACGTTCATAACGTACTACTGCGTGCGCTAAAATTCGTGTGACTTTGACGTTACATGTGAATTGACTAGTGCTTACAGTACTGAGAGGTCGGAGCGTTAGCATCGTGAGCAGTGGTATTATTTTGGCGATTCACGTCAATGTCACTATCATTACTTTCCTCTATTACGAAAAATGCTTGAAATACAAGCATTTTACCATCTCGATAGACTACACTAAATACTCCATTCATGTTTATATCAAAAAATGCTCTTTTTGGTTATGTTTGACTTGTTGAATTCGTAAGCATACTCACAAGGGATCCAAATTATTACTGCAGCTGACAGATGTTGGCATGCTTACTAAATCGGACCCCACGTTAGCAGTTGAAACGCTGTTTCTACTGTTTTGACAATTCGGAAAACGGTCTAACAATACACCCGACGTAGGGTCAGTACTTTAGTGGGTACACTTATGGGGTGAATAGAAAATATTGTTACTATTTTCATAAGTCTTTTAGTATTTAGCGTGGCTTGTGATAGCTTGCCAGTGATTGTCACTGATTTGGACTGTTATCAGTTACTTAACATTAACACATGTCAAAAGTAGTCTGTGCCTTATTCACACGTTGATGTGTATTCACTATTCAGTACAAGTATTTCGAACGGTTCTATTTTATGAACGATAAGAAATACACTGTTTTTGAAGAGCTTGTACGCCGTTTTTAAATAGCTAGTTCTTTTTTACGCTCTATGTGCTTATTGCTATAAATGGTATTTGTCCTTTATTCCTATAAATGCTTAATATGATATTTATTTGCTTAATATGTTAATTTCTTCATTTTATGTTCGAAACAGCCATATTTTGAAGGACGATTAGACGCTTGTGATGACTTGCCAGAATCCCTCAAGATTCAAGCCTTTATAAACGTTTGATCAAAAAGCAATTTAAACTGTTAAAGAGTGATCTCTTAGCCACATTCACAAAAAAAAAATCACACACATTCAGGCCTACTTACTAATTATTTGCATGCATGATAAGTATTTCAAATTGAGACAAGAGAAATTATTATCATTGCTTTAGACTACCAATCTTCTATCATCACCATCTTTGTGAGTCAAATTACCAATTAAAATACAATTAATTGATCTACACTAGTTATTTGTAACAATATTTACTGTCAAGGCAGTAAGTATTGTGTGAATTTTTTTAATATTATTTATTTGCAAAACACTTTTTTTACCTTTGATCTGTGTTGAAAAACCGATACCATTCTGGGTCGTTGACAAGCTCACGCAAGTCATCACAAGACACAACAAACGGGGTGTCTACACGTTGGGGCTTTAGCAAGTTTGGCAAACATTCAAAAGCGTATAAACGCTCTTTTATTATTATTGATCTGTAGTTTTATTATTTTTCAAATTTGAACTTCAGTCAGTCAGACAATAAAATAATTGAATCAGTTTATATTATACTAACAAAATTTCTATGCAAATATAATCTTTGATTGACTTCCAAGATTATATATAATTATCTACAATTCTTTATCTTTTAAATTGTTATATTTTATGTAATCTTTACTCTTCACTCTAACAATTTAAAAGATAAAATTTCTTGTTTTTGAAATGTTGTGCGGAATTATCAAGAGGTCATCACAAATTTCAGCGCGATTGATAAAGATCTCAGTAAGGCAAATAACAAGATCTTCAATTAGTAAACCACATTTACTATGTATGTTGAACAGACGAACTTTAAATTATTGGCGTTTTATATTTTTAGTATTTTAGTGTACTACATGTACATTGAGCAATAAGTCGGAGAAGATTAAATAAATATAATTTCAGATCCAGTTAAAAGCTACAAACATTCAAATGTGTTACATCGCTTCTATTCAAACCAACCTAGCGTTGAAGAATTAATCGTTGATTATGATTATGTTGCCAAAGCTACAAATGACAAGAAATCCTTGATTGTAGATGTTAGGGAACCCGACGAAATAAAGGAGCATGGTAAAATACCAAATAGTATCAACATTCCTTGTAAGTAAGCTATATCTATATATTAAATGTGCAAATTACATTTTTTTAATTAGATTTGATTATTAGCTTCAAAACAGACTTCCATACATAATATGTATATATTAGAGATGTGCCAATTAACCATTCGGCTGAGTTTAGCCAATTAGTTAAAGGTAAAGAAGCTGACAAGTAAGCTAAGCTAAACATAGTTTCTGGGTTTTCTCTGACACTCTGCTATTGATGCATAAAGTGATAAAACTCAATAAGCTGGGTTTTTTTCGGTGCAAGGTTATAAGAGTTTGACTGTAAAAATGAAAATGTTGGTACAAATCTTTCTTGAGAAAACAAAATATCTGTTATTTTCAAATGCAATATTTACTGTTTTAATTTATTTGCTCTGCTAACAAAGCAAATTCAGCATGGAGAAGGAAATAGTGTTTTAAAACTAGGTTCCCAAGTTCCCCCTTCCTACAACGTAAAGCTGTAATAAATAGCTTAATTTTGTCAAGTCAAAGAAATATGGCCATAAGAAAAAAGTCTTGTAATTCCAACTGGTAATTTCTCAGACTTAACTATTAACTAACACCAAGAAATTGTAAAATAATCTAATGAATCTACTAAAATGGGTCATTAATTAGTGATAAACTTTGTTTTCTTTTTATGCATCTCATAATGTTGATCCCGAGTGTGCCATGCAAGTGTTCAGGAAGCTCAATTTTAGCAACCAACAACTTCTTAAAAATAATAAAATCCTGGAAAATATAAAGAAAAATGGAAATAAGTAATTTATGTTCATCCCAATCAACATTTATTAAATTTTATTACAATCAGTACTGCAATTTGACCATAGGGATGTCTCAAATAGACAAAGTTATTCACATTTATAGTTTTTCTATTGATTGATCCAAGCACCAATGGTACCAATGCAAATTGTGGCATTGTTTTCACCACCCAGCACACACTGCCTCAAATTTAATGAAAAGTAGGGAAAGGAACAAGCAAATCATTCGTTTTATATAAACTATTTACACTATTGAAAGTAAACGAATGTTTAGCCACAGCTACTCACTAATAAAATACTTTAAATATTTCCCTCTCTAATTGTGCATGTGTTGTTATATAATTATCTGGCATATAGCCAAAAATAATTGTTTATATTTTTAGTAGGAAATGTATCTTCTTCCCTTGGTACTATGACTGATAGAGAATTTGAAAATTTATTTAAAAGACCTAAGCCAACAGAAGAGACCGAAATAATATTTTACTGTATGTCTGGGAAAAGATCAGGAATGGCTCATCAAAATGCTGTAAATTTAGGATACAAAAAGTGAGTATAATAATAAAAATGATACATTATTATTATAATTCTTCAATTTATAAAAATATCTATATATTTATTTTCTTCTAGTGTGAAAAATTATCTCGGCAGCTGGTCAGACTGGGCAAGCCGAACTGCGTGATATGAATTATATAGACATTTATATTATTCCTTTATATTTAACCTGAATTTTATGTAGATGTTTATTTAAATTAAAATATAAAATGCATGTGTATATTTTATTTAATATAAACAATCCAAAGAGTAGTTTTTCTGTGTGACATTTATTTTTGTCTTCTAGACCAATCATTCCAACTTCCTAAGTAAGTCTTGGATCTGAAGAAAAAATAAGTATTTCAACCAACTATAGTATTGCTATTAAGTGTTTAAATAAAGTTATTATTTAGCATAGATCAATCAAATAGCTATTGTAAGCAAATATATTATAATTGAAGATAGATAAATAAATATATATACGTACTTGCTATATCCAAGTTCAATTGCTTTATCAAGAGCTTCAGTAGAGCGTCTACCAGATTGGCAGTAAAATATTAACTCATCTGAGGAAGATGGTTTGGGTCTCTCAAATTGTTTAAAGAATTCTTCTTCTGACATAGTTTTTAACACATTTTGAACATTACTCACTGCAAGAAAAATTTCATATAGTATGTGTTATTTTTATGATTCAAATAAAAAAGAAATTAAACATACATGGTATATTAATGCTTGATGGTATTTTCCCACTTGATTTTACCTCTTCTGGATTACGGACATCAATTATTACTTTCTCTGGTTGATGAATAATTTTAAGCATGTCTTCATAACTAAGTACTCTCTTAGGATCTACCATCTTAGAAAAGGATCCTTAATAAAAGGAATATTTTTTATTAATGATCAAAACAATTATCTTATTCTTAAATTAAATTTCATTTATTGATAAAAAATTATGGCAGATGGTAAAGTCATGGTGCTCAATACTACATATGTTAGTTGTTGGTGCTGATGTTGTGAATCATTGATTGTTAAGAGTGGTAATTTAAAAAGATACTAATAAATGCACCACCACATAAATAAAATAATTTAGGATTTAAATCTTTTATAGACATGACTAGACTAAGTGCCTTCTTTTAGAAACAAATTTTATAAATTTGTATGAACATGAGAATAGAAGATATTTATTAAACTCGCATTCACACATTGCTGATTTAAGATGTAATGCAGAGGACAATAATTGGAGTTTTTTTTTTACTTTTGTCTACACTAACTTACAAATTTTTGAAATACGTAAAGAAAATACAATTATAAAGGTTTCCTTTAAAATTATTTACTGAATATTCTTTGCGACACCCCTGCACGTGATATAAATTGGATTACAGGCATTAAAAAATATAATAATTACTTAGTGGCTTAATTATAGTTTTAAGATTTGTTTATAGTTATACCAGTTTGTTTTATTATTTAGCCTTTAAATAATGATTGACAAGATAAATAGGCCGTTTTCTGAATGATCAAAACAGCGTAAATAGCGTACCACAGATGCGGTATAATTCATGCGTCTATGACGTTATATGTGACTTGACTAGTGCTTACAGTACCGACGGCTCGGAGCGTTACATCGTGAGGATTGACATTATTTTGACGTTCCACGTCATTGTCAGTATAGTCATTTTCCTCGACTGCGGAAAATACTTGAAATACAAGCTATTCACCATCCTCAACAAGGCGGAAAACGGTCGTTCTTTACATTTACCCATCATAGTCTACTGATAGGTACCGTATTTAATTTATTGCAGATAAAGTATGACTATAATCAACCGTGTGTATATGGCATATGGAATCAAAATTATCAAAACAGTAGAAACGACGTTTCAACTGCTAACGTAGGGTCCAATTTAGTGAGCACGTCAACATCTATCAGCTATATTAATAATTCGGACCCCTTGTGAGAGTGCTAACGGATTCATCAAGTTAAGCAAGCAAACAAATTATTTTTTGATATAAACATGAGTTCAGTATGTAAACTTTATAAACACTTTAAGGATAAGAAATATTAGTTAATTTTTTTTTTATTATTATCCTATACAATATTTATATGTAGGAGTCTTTATTATATTATATGTAGAATTCAATTACCCTACTATTCTATTCAAACATGTTGTTCTTGTGATTAAGTACATTAAGAATAAAAAAACGAGGCAGAGAACGGCGAGTGAATTTCGTCACTCAGTTAAGCATAAAACATATTTATTCAAATTTTAATTTGTTTCCGCGTATAACTATGACAAGTAGAAAAAATCTATGATATTAAATATAAGACATTTTCGTGTTCTGCACTTTCTACTTAACTTTCGAGACGTTATATCTTATTAGAGCAGCGAATTAAAATAATTTATGCATAATCTTTTTTTCAAATAAGAAAGAAATGTACAAGTATGTTATGCACATTGACGTCAATAATTATATTTTTAGTGTTTTATAAATACAATATATTGTATTATCATAGTTATATGACTACTATTGAAACGCACGAAAAATTGAACGCTAGACAAAGAAAACTCACATTTTAGATATATAGATTAAAATAAATATAAAGAAAAAAGAAATATTTTTTTTAACCAAAGCTAGTGTTAATTTTTTAGCTACCTAAACAATGTTTGCAGCTAATCATCATGAGGTTGCATTTCTTACGATTGAAATTTTATTCCCTTGAAGTTGTAGGAGGGACAAAGCATACAGCAAATTTTAGTATAAAAGTATATTTTATTTATATTACAATATAACCATTCCCTTAAAGTAGATAAAAATGCAATGTTCATATCAGTCTTAACACTGGATATAAAAAAGGTTTAAAAATGTATGGGTATGCTCTTATTAAATGACTGAGTATTTTAAAACAAAAATAATAATAAAAGTAAATGTTATAAAAATATAAGTCTTAGTAAGCTAATTGTAAATTACAAATAAGGTTAACAAGTTGTTCTTATCTTTTGAGCATAATTATCATATATTATCTCTTAATTAATGATTTATCTAATCTACCCTCCTAGTGTATTATAGTATTTTTATAAATTTTAATAAAAATTAGGGAGAGGATTTATTTAATCTGCAATTTTTTCAAAATATTTCCTTTTGTCTTCAGGTGTAGGAATTATCTGTAAAAAATATATAAGCATTATAATGTATTTTTTTATGAACTCATGATATATGCATTTTTTTAATAATAGCTATACAAGAAATAACAAAATACTCACAGTATCCTGACCCGGTTTCCATCCAGCAGGGCATACTTCACCATGGCTGTCAGTGTATTGGAATGCTTGCACCAATCTCAAGGTTTCATCTACAGATCTTCCTACTGGGAGATCATTCATAGTAATCTGTCTTAAAATTCCTTTATCATCAATAATGAATAAACCTCTTAATGTATGTCCTAAATCTTCTAAGTACACTCCATAGTCTTTAGCAATAGAATGTGTTAGGTCACTTAATAGTGGTATATTTATTTTTCCAAGTCCACCTTCTTTACGAGGGGTATTAATCCATGCTAGATGAGTAAAATGTGAATCAACAGAACATGCTACCACTTCAGCATTAATCTTCTTAAATTCATCAACTCTTTCAGAAAAAGCTAATATTTCAGTAGGACAAACGAAGGTGCTGTAACATTAATTTTAAAAATAATGAGACATATATTAAAAAGATAAATAACTTCAGTATAATAGTTTTAGCCAATATAGCATGTAGTTACAAGTATGTGACTGAGAACCTTACAGTTTGATTCTAAATTGAAAAAATGAAATATTTAATATTTTCTGAAATAGGACACCAGTGTCTTAAGTCATGCCAAATACTGGATATAGTGTAAAGATATAGATAATACTTGTATCAACTTACAAATCTAAGGGATAAAAGAAAAACACTAGATATTTTCCCTTAAAACTAGATAAAGAGAGTTGTTTTATCTCGCCATTGATAACGGCTGTTGCCTCCCACTCAGGAGCCGGTTTTGAAACTGTAAAGAAATTAAAGTAAGATAAGTTTTAGAGTAGGATATAAAGACTTTTTTTAATATATATTATATACATACTCATGGCTTTAGTAAATTGTAATTTATGATCGACTTTTCTGGCGCCGCCGGGAAAAACATTACCGCTTCCAAAAGAATAACACGAGTCGCTTTCAAACATTGACGAATTACACTTTGAGATTAGGCATATTGCGGTAGTGAAGATAATTAATGCCCAGTTCATTTTATGAAATATTAATTAATAATTATTAAAAGAATATACGAAAAAACAAAAAAACATCGACTAAAGTATAAATGAGCAAAATACGAAATGTCAAACAAATCTGACTTCCAACTTTTAAGCTCTGCAAATCTTGATAAGTTGACACGTATTATTATTAAACGATAATTAAAATATTCTAATTTTTAGTAAATATTATAGGTTTGAATTTTAAAATTATAACATACAGTATTATATTATATGAGTAACGATTTTATATTATAATTACGGGAACTTATTATTTAATGTCATTTCTGCCCTTCAAGTTAGGCCGTTTTCTGAATTATCGAAACAGTAGAAACGATGTTCCAACTGCTAACGTGGGTTCCGATTTAGTGAGCGCGCCTACTTCTGTCTGCTGTATTATTTATACAGCGTATAATTCGGACGTCCGTACTGTAAGCACTAGTCAAGTCACATGTGACGTCAAAATTTACACGAATTTTATCGTATCTGTGGTAACCGCTGTAACCGCTGTTTTGATAATTCGGAAAACGCCCTAAGTAAATAGTATTTATAAATATTTTCTTAAAAATTACATATGATATAATATATAAAATAAGAAATTAGTGTTATAATAATATTTTTTAAATCGGACCCCATGTTAGCAGGCTTAACGTACAACGTTAAGTGCTGTTACCACAATTCGGAAAACGGCCTTAATTTTATATCCTAAATACTATTTAATCTGTACAGATTGACTCAAGTTTCTGTTTTATATTTATTTATAATCTGTTTTGCATCGTTCGCATTCGCAATAGCTGCGAATGTTGTACTTCTTCTTTCGTAATATAATTTATTTATATTTGGATGAAATCGCTTAAAATGTGTTTGTCTTGGTGTTTTAAATCATTTTCATAAGTTTAGTTTTTTTCAAGTCCATCGCAACAACTTGCGGTAAGTTTTTAAAGCAAAGTTCGTCTGTATCCACTTGTCGTTCATTATGGCGGTCTGATTACATTAAGTTTTATGTTTAAGCTTTAGAAGTTAATATTATATTGTGAGAACTTATTTTGTGTTGTCAATATAGATTTCCTGTGTAATCTCTTAAGTTATATTTATTATAGATGGACGCGCCAGACGAGGGGGTTCTAGATGTGGATTTATTAGCTGACGATGGGTCAGATGAAGAATGCGAAGCCCCGCCGTCCTCAGGTACAGTAATAAATTAAATATACTTTTATAATCTGTCTACCTAAAAGCCGACAACTCCATACAAAAGTCAGAATTTGGTTATCTTTATTGTATCTAATTTTAAATAATTAGTTTAGTTAACTTTATAGATTTTTATGCTGGGCCTGCTTCTACTCCAACATCATGCGCATCGTCACCCCGCGGCGAAGAACCTGCCTCTCCACTGGCTGTGGTTTCACAACCAGCATTCTTCCACCACCAAACATATGCACGCCCATTCTTTACATCAGGTAGAAGAGGCCCTGGTAGACCTCGAAAGGAAGGGGCGAAATTAGCCCGTGAGGGAAAGATAGTCAGACGGTAAGTTTATTATATTTTTTTTATAGAAAAAAAAGTTTTTGTTTGTGATCTGTGTGATTATTTGAATTATATTGTCAAAATAAAAAAAAAATATTATTACAGCTATAGGGGTACACCAGGTACTGTAAGAGGAGCTAAAAGACATAGGAGTAGTCGTGATGAAGCTATTGATGATATGATGGATGAGGATGACTT
>JAYDZJ010000078.1:8595708-8608807 GCA_034509065.1 Eueides lybia
ATGTAGTTTCTGCAATGAGTCTGGCAACACTAGCGTCAACTAAACATAGGCTACGTGGGGTGGAACTTGGAAGTGTTGCTCAGTCGATGTACTGTGCGAGCCAACGGAAGCCCTCGCCGTAGCCCTGGCGCTTCAACACTGAACACATGAACAGCTCAAGCGGCCGACCAGGGAGCTCCGACCGAGATACCTTTCCCTGTAATCATATACATCATAATTTATATATATTTTCTTTTATTAAATTCTCCACACAATCTTGTTAAGATTGTATTGTTACTTTACTACTACGGATTGCATCTTTTTCACTATCCTCTATAAACTTTGAACAATTTAATGAATCACCATTTTCTCAGAATGTTATGACAGTAACATTGTTAATAAAATAATCAGTGACTAAAATGCAACTTTGCACGCTTAATGATATTACTAAATTATAGTAAGCAGCAATTATACAAAATCTTTTCATAAATTGTAACCTAAGTGTTATTCTGATGTATAAACTATGTTAGTGTAAAGTTTAATCTAAATCTGTTGTAAATTATAGAAAGATGACTCACCTTGCCAGTAGTCTGTTGATACAGGTTAAAGAACTGTCTCAGTTCATCTTCACTGGCAGCACCAGGTTTGTCTATTTTGTTTCCAAGAATTAAAACAGGGCAATTACTGAGAGTTTCATCTGTTAGGAGAGAGTCTAGTTCCTTCTTAGATTCAGGCAGCCGGGGGCGGTCACAGGCGTCCACGAGGAAAACAATGGCATCTACGGCGGGGAAGTAGTCACGCCATACACGTCTAGCCTGTTGATGCCCGCCCAGGTCAAAGGTAGTGAATCGCATGCTACCTATTGAGAGTTCTTCCGATGCTATTGAAATAATAAAATAATATGATGTGAATTTAATTTGTTGAAAAAACAGAGCAAATATTATTACAGAAAATTAAATCTTAATTTTTTTGTTCTAACCAGATCAGAACAATTAGATAGAAAGTAACTTTAAACTATTATCTTATTTAAAAAGCAAAAAAAAACAATTTTAATATCATAATGGCTAAGATCTGTGACAATCATAGTTGGAAAAGTTAAAAATAAATGATCAGCAATCACTTATGACTTATAAAACTACAATTACTTATAAAACTCTATAAACGTAATTGTTATGAAGTAACCTTATTTAATTTATATGAAAAAATACATGCTATTCAAATTCAGAATCATCAAGGTTCATACAAGGTAAGCCAAATTGTATAAAATAAATAGATGATTCATGTATGTATTATAAAGTCATGTGAAAATATTTTAGGTATTATGCAATTATTAGAAATACTATAAGGATTTGGATGGACATTTTGGATTTTAATAAATGTCCTTTTTTAGAATATATATAAAAATTTGAAGATAGCAGGATTTAAACTCGCGTTTTTTGTAAATTGTCCAAGAGCCTGTCCCTAAGCCATACATACATATCAAACTGAGTTGAAATTCTTATATGGTCATGAATTATCTTTGAATAGAGCAAATTAATAAAATCTACTGATTTACAGGGATGCCTACAACATAAATATTTCAAAGTAGCTTGATGAGAACATTCTCAACTTTCCAAGCTCTCTGGCCACTAAGACAATATACCTTAGTTGTCAGAGAGCTTGGACCATTTCCAAAAGGTGCATGTTCAAATTCGGCTTGAAATTATGAAATGTTTTTTAAATAAATATTTTTCTTTCCTAAGTGTGGATTAACATTTTGAAAATTAGTAAAACCAATAAATAAGTTAAAAAAGAATATTGTTATAGTAACAAAATATTGATATTATCAGTTTCAATTTAGGAAAAAAAAAATAAAAAACCACTCTTTCTGGAAACAATTAATATGCCCTATAAATAAAAATTACAATAGGAAAATATATTTTACTGATAACCGCAAAATTCATATTATATCCTTAATAAAAAACTGATAAAAAGCTTATAATCAAATTATATGTTGTAAATTTAACTGTTTTGACACGGCAACAATTTAGGGTTAAATTTCCACTGGATTTAAAGGTGCTGATGTATACTGCTATTCACTCAATATGCAATTGTGTAAAAATTTGGAAGAAAAGAGAAGAACAGAGTGTATTAATTCTTCTATCAGTCTTACTTTCAAAGAAAGAAAAACTTAAAATTATAATAAGTCAATTATAATGTTGATACTCACTAGGATGCAATGTAGGTACATGTTGAGCCAGTCTGTCATCCTTCAACATGTGCAGGAGTGTAGTCTTGCCAGCATTATCCAAGCCCAGGAACAAAAGTTTACCAGATTTCTTATACAAACCTAATATGGAAAAATACATATAAGTAATTTCAAATAACAAACTAAATGACAATATAAATACTATGAAGAAGTGAGTAGTGCAATATGCAGTTGAGTAATATTTTGTATGTTTAATAATGGGCAGCATTATTTGTGAATTAAACTTAATCTTCATTTTAAATACCACCTTAGTAGAGCAGTTTCTTACTCAACTTTAAAAATTATGGCAAGTTTCATCTTAAATTACATTAAATGCAATTTTTTGTTATTTGGCAACAGGCAATTTGATTTTAAATGTGAAAGTGGATGTGCATTGTATTTTAATAACAAATTATAGAATTTACATTATTTTAAAAGAAATATATAAGAAACAAGCATTAGGATTGTAGCAATATAGTATTTCTAAATAAACTTCACTTTAATGTACTTACCCAAAAATCCTAATACACCAGTGAACCAGTCCCAAATAAACATTTTGAATCTGAAATATGTGTATAATTTATATAAATTTATAATATCACAAAATTTTGCACAAAGAATACTTGATTATTTAGAATGACTTGCAAAACTGATTAGAATCAAATATAATAAAGTCAAAATATAAAGTTGAACTAGTAAGAAACACTTCCAAGGCAAATGATTATATATTCTTTAGACATTCATCGCGAAACGTAGTATTGCGATAATGAATTGGGTAATACGAATGACAAGACGTCATTTGCGTAGTTGAAACTTCGATCAAAAAATGTCTAATGTTGAAAATCTAATACTCACTTATTAAAATTGTACTAGATTAACTAACACTAAAAGAGGTTTATCACACTATTTTGCACTTATTTGCAATTTGTTTCGTCTCAAAAATTGACGATAATCTTGACGACGAAATATCAATCTGTTGGCAATGACGTACACTACTTCCGGAAGTCGTTAATTGTCACAGTCTCTGTATGGATGCATTCATATTTAATGATTACGTGTATAGCAATAGTATATCGTAAATATTATGCTAAATATATTTTGTAGGTCAGATATTAGGCACGCAATATTTTAATTTTTTATTTAATATATTGGTTATTGATGCTACATTAAAAAGTTGGAGCATTGTAGGCTAAAATAGTCCGAATTGTCTTCAACTGCAAACGTGTGTTCCATTTTAGTGACCATGTCAACGTCTGTTAGCAGTATTAACAATTCGGCCAACTTGTGAGTGTATTTACTCAGCAAGTTAAACATAACCGAACAGAACCCTCTGATACGCTTTGGGCGCTGCACAGTGCACAGCACAATTTTGAAAAAGGCCATTGATTATTAAAGCAGTTTTACGAATTGTGCAGACACCGCTCATAACATACCAACGTGAGGTATAATTCATGTGTCTAAAACGTCTCACGTGACTTGACTAATGCTTACAGTACCGACGGGTCGCATCTATAGCATCGTGAGCATTGACGTTATTTTGACGTCCCACATCAATGTCTTCGTCAATGTTACGAAAATGCTCGAAATACAAGCATTTCACCATCTTCGTCTGCTACACCACATACTTCACTCATGTTTATATAAAAAATGCTCTGTTTGTATTGTTGAATCCGTAAGCATACTTACAAATTGACCGAATTATTAATACTGCTGACAGACGTTGGAGCGCTCATGAAATCGGACCCCACGTTAGCAGTTGCAACGTCGTTATTGCTGTTTGAACTATTCGGAATATCGTTCGTTAAGAATTAAAAAAATTATTCGCTGTCAATTTTTTTGATATGACATTACAATATGTCAATTCGACATAAGGTGATGGAAACATTTCTTGCCGGAAGTCTTTCTAGTGTTTGACAGCTTTCAAAGCTAAAGGTATAAGAAGTATTTTATGTTAAAAGTTAATTTAATGTGTGGTTATTTAAGGAATATTGTACGAACATAATAGATAATTACTTATTTGATACGTGTGCAAGTTTATGAATCGAAAAGTGTGCGGATTGTTGAGATTTTTTAAGGTTAGAAAAGTGCTATAGAAGTGTTGTTGATTTCAGGCTAAACCATGGCTCCGAGAAAAAACAAAGTTGCGAAAGAGGAGGTACAGGTAACTCTCGGACCTCAACATTTGGCCGGAGAAACTGTTTTTGGAGTCGCCCATATTTTTGCTTCTTTCAATGACACATTTGTCCATGTTACCGACTTGTCTGGCCGGGAAACTATTGCCAGAGTTACTGGAGGCATGAAGGTTAAAGCTGATCGTGATGAAGCATCTCCTTACGCTGCTATGTTGGCCGCTCAGGTTCGTTCATCGGTTTTATATCGGTCAGATATTATTATTTGAAATGTTGTGTTTACTATAACCTCATTCTACTTTCTGAATTATGAACATCGTATTTGTAAAATTCATATATTTGTTTTTTTTTTCAACACATTTTGCAGCTAAGATCATTTCTGATAGTTACCTTTACTTAAAATTATCTTCTAAAATACTTATTTTTCTTTAACATTATTTCAACACTTACTAAATTATTATTTGTTAATGAAATTACTATTCTTTCAATATAATTCAAGTCAATAAAATCTATATAATATTTTAGGATGTTGCTGAAAAATGTAAAACCCTTGGCATAACTGCTCTCCACATCAAGCTCCGAGCAACTGGTGGCAACAAGACTAAAACTCCAGGACCCGGTGCTCAATCTGCTCTCAGAGCATTGGCCCGTTCTAACATGAAGATTGGCCGCATTGAAGATGTAACTCCAGTACCGTCAGACTCTACTCGCAGGAAGGGTGGTAGACGAGGACGCAGGCTGTAAATTTTTAGTATAAGCAACTGTGGGCTGAAATACAAAGGTTTACAGTTTTTGTGCGTTTTATTTACCAATCTGTTATAAATATTTAAGTTAATTTCTTAGAAAATATTTAGATTGATTATAACAACTATTTAAAACTAATAGTCAGAATTTTTTGTGTTAGTCCAACTTTAGAAATGTCACAAAATATATTGCATTGATCTCTTCAATGTATCCCCTTTGGACAGAGTAACCTGGGCCACATAGAACTCTCTTATAAACAATACTTATTTATTATTTTAACTTATCACATGGTCCATTTGTTTTACAATTTGTGTGTTTGTATCAGCCATTTTGACTGGACATAGAGAAATAAATTATATAATTTGATACACAACCCTTTAGTTTTTTCTGTTTGACTCCAGGCAAATGCTAATTTTATTAAAAACTTAATTAGGATAACACTTTCATTGTTGTAGCAATGAAAAAAAAAAGGTGTTAGTGACTTTCATTGTTGTAGCAATGAAAAAAAAAGGTGTTAGTGATAATATTAAAGTAGTGTATTTATTTTTAATAATATAAATGAAGTTATGTATGTATTTTATTATAAATATAATGTTAAATAACCATTTAACTCCAATTTTCTTTTCAAACTTCTCATGCGAGGCCATTCTAATAAAACAATACTCTTTAAACTGTAATCTATGTGCCAAGTGAAGAAACAATACTTTCTCTAACCAGAGCAGGGAAATTAAAGTAGTTAATTCCAACAAGTCAGGGTTGAACTTCCATTGATTGATCAATCATTGCTTTTACACTCGGACGCTGTCCCACCGCACTATGTCGGTCGAAAATCTCTTGAAATATGAAAATTATTTATTTATCAATCTATAAGCAATTTTATAGTATGTGAACATACAAATTATTGACTATGTAGGGTGGCATATTATGTAAATATGTTTATAAAATTTCTAGATATTAAAAAATGTATATAAAATTTTTAATATTACATTTTATATGGCACAAAGAATGCCTTCTTTTTAAATTTCAACAGAGAATCTAGTATTAAAGACTTCTATATTTTTATTGCTAACAGGGTAGGAGCAAAAGAAAACAACATTCCGAGAACAATGGATGTTAATAATATATTAATATTTTAGATAAATAAATAGTTACTATTTAATGTACATACTATATTTTCTATGATTATACATTTTATTTTACACACAATTTTCAATTTAAAAGTATGTCCGAGCGTCCGCTTGATTGACACAATATTGCACTGTTACAGTTTTCTGTAAGTATATTTGTGAACCTCAGATCACACAGACATGAAAACCATATTTTACTATTATATAATACATATTTAGATTTGCTTTCTAAAATATAATTTATGAATATTTTTTACTATTTGTAATTTTTTCGGTTGTTAGGTCACCTTATTTAATATATTTTTACCTGTATCAAACCAAAATAACAAAAATTTTATCCAATGTACATACATGTAAGTGAATAAAAAAACAATCGTAATGAGATCATCAGGTCCATTCTAAGCTAGCTCCTGGAGCATTATACCTAAACTACAAATTTTATTTTAATTTACAAATATCTTTCTAAAACTTCAGTTACAAAATGTCCTCTAAAATTTGTTTTCCATACGCTAACTTTGTGACCTTTTGTATATTCTGTTAATGGATAAAACCAATTTGTTGGGGCGTTTACTACAAAAAAAAATGTTTGAAATCTAGTAAACTTATAAAGTTAGTTATTGTAATTTTAAAACCAAAATACCTAGACATTTAAAATTATTAAATTAAGAAATGTTAGTACAAAACAAAATATTTTTCAATTTATCTTGACAATACAAACCTTTAAGCTATTAATTAATTCTTCATGACAGAGAACAATCAGTACGATAAGGCAAGTACGAGTAAAACAAAAGTCAAGTGAATATTAATCGCGACGCAGATACAAATCATGACTTCCCCGATACATATATTTTACATCAACATACATATATATATTACAATTACAAACATTTACTATTCAGAAATCAATGAACATGTTAAAGAGAAACCAAAAAATTCCAAACAAATATTACAATAACTTTACATACACAGCACTCCACTACATTAGCCTGGTAGAAAATTGTCGGAATTTTCTCTCAAAAAGTTTTCAGAGGGAAATTTCGAGATATTTCTAGTCGGATAGCTAATCAACCTTTCTTTTTACACTTAGGCCCTTTTTATATTTTTAATATATGAAACCAGTATATATGAAATCAGTATTTAATCGTCCAATTTAGATATTTTGAAATAATTTACAAATAGGCGAGTATATTAACCAACAAGGCTGATGTAAGTCTTATTTTTTCAAATGAATCGGGTTATTGAGGGAGCGTTGTCTGACGGCCACGTCGTTTTCATTTAGAACCTTTTAATAAGTTATATTAAAAATGATACAGTACTATAGCGTTTAAGTCAAAATATGTAACTATTTTAAATTTACATGACTGCTTTTGAGTCTTAATTCCTTTAACTGAGGGGGTTAGGGAAGGTTCTTTACTTGGCGGTCAAGAAATCAAGGTTATCGATTATTTTACAAATTATGGAACATGGCCATGAATAGGCTGTTTCAACCATTAAAAACAACGCTGTATCGCAACGACGAGGACAAAGTTCATAACTGCACTTGGCCAATTTTCGCCTTGCTAAATTAGCAGCAGAGAACCGCGTTTTTTTTTCAATTTCAGTATATAATTTTTTTTAACAAACGATAATGCGGCTACAAGGCTGTTTTGAGTCTGATCTTCTTCAAATGAGCGGGGGGCGGGTTGGGGAATGGTCGTCGCTTGGCGGCCAGCGAGTCCAGACTGGCGGCGGCCGCGGGCGCCTCCTCCGACGACGACGACGCGACTGCGCGGCGCCGTAGACACCGCGAGTAACTGCGCTTGGCCAACTTGGCGGGATTGGCCTCGCCCGCCTTGGGCTTGCTCACTGACTTGGCAGCATTGGGTTTCCGTATAGCGAGTATATTACGTCGCTTGGTAGCCAGCGTTTTGGGTTTGGGTTCATTGTCGGAGAGATATTTGGGGCGTGTGGGCTTGGCCGGTTCATTTTTCTTGGCGAATTTCATGTTGAGCGCTATGATATCGTGTCCGGAACGTTGGCCGAGTAGCGGTGGACTGCGTTTCCGTTCGGCGTCGGTTTTGGCGCCCGCGTACGCGTTTTCCTTACGTTCGTCTGTAACTTTGGCCTTTGAACGAGCGTACAGCGGCATTCTCGTTGGGGATGATGTCTTCGGTCGTAATCGCGACATTGTTAGCTGCAAAAATAAATCTTGTATGCAATAAATATTTCTATATAACTATAAGTACCGAGGGTGAAAAATCTACTTGCAGACATCATTTTTTATCTATAATTAGCTAACTCTTGAGTAAAGTATCTTAAAATTTACAAGTTCAGTTAGTGAAATGAAACAGACCTATTCACTTTATGAATAAACCACTTCTAATGCTAATTAAGACAAAAGAATATGTATGGAAGTTAATTTATCATTATATTCACGCCTGGTACGGATATATAAATATCTAGAGGCGATTGTTTCGCTGTCCTTAAGCGTAATATTTTAGTAAATGACAAGCGTGACGTTACGTCTGAGGCGAAATAACACATTTCATTTCACTTTAACTAATTCCTTACCCCTTATATCTAGCATTGGTGATATTATATAGAAGTTGGGGAGTAACTTAGCACTGAAAATTAAACAGATCTTATGTTAGGAAAACAATAAAAAAATGCGAAACAAATTAAAATTTAAAAAGTAGTAGGAAATTAAATTGTCAAAGAAAATAATAGATTATAATTTAGATATAAAAAGAATGCAGGAGTTTATTGTAAATCATATATGTAATTGTCATGTAATATTTATTTCAATTTTATTTTAACCAATGAGATGTTTAGATAGTTGATAATGTTAGTGGACAATGTTTGTGAGTGGCGCAGTTAGAGAAGTGGCGTGTTTAGTACTTGAGTATTTGATAATAAATAAGATGCTGTGGTGCTTATAACATACGTAAATATACATACATGTCCGCAGTCGCAAGGTGTGCGTCTCGTGTAGATGTTACATGTTTGTATGTGTGCGCTTGTGTGTGTATGTGTGTGTGTGTGTGTGGATACTCTTTCAGTCGTAATGTGTGCGTGTTGTGTATGAGTCACGTGTATGAGCGTGTGTGTGTATATGTGTGCGCGTGTGTGGGCGTGTGTATGTGGTCTGTGTGTGTTTGTGCGCTCTGTTGCAATATGCGCGTGTTGTGTATAGGCAACATGGATGAGAGTGTGTGTATGTGTGTGTGTGTGTGTGTGGACACTCTTTCAGTTCTAATATGTGCGCGTTGTGCATGTCACGTTTATGAGCGTGTGTGTGTATATGTGTGCGCGTGTGTGTAGTGTGTGGGCGTATGTATGTGGTCTGTGCATGTTTGTGTGTGTGTGTTTGTGCGCTCTGTCGCAATATGCGCGTGTCTTGTTTAGGTAACATGTATGAGAGTGTGTGTATGTGTGTGTGTGTGTGTGTGTGTGGGCGTGTGTATGTGGTCTGTGCACGCATGTTTCTGTGTGTGTGTGTGCGCTCTGTCGCAATATGCGCGTGTCGTATATAGGTAACATGTATGAGCGTGTGTGTATGTATGTATGTATGTGTGTGTGTGTGTGTGTGTGTTTGTGTGTACCTGCGGTCGCAGCGTGCGCGTGTGTGCGCGCAGCCAGTCGCGCACGGCGGACAGGTTGCGGTGCTCGGAGCAGGGGATGCGCGAGTTGGGGTGCTGCCCCGTCAGGTCCAGGATGGACGCGCCCAGAGACCGCCCCACCTGCCAAACACACCACACCACACCACATTTATATATAATTTATTTTAATACAAGTACATCTTATTCATAATTGAGATAAAATTATTTTCTTATTATATTTGTGTATCTACACGCTCTTCCCACCTTTGCTGAATTGTGATTGAAAACAATATTCATTACTTTCACTTACAGCTATGCTATATATACAGTGTTGTATATACACAATACTACATTAAATCATATTGTATATACAAAAATAATATCAAACAATAAATATAAATGAACAATACAAATTCGACTATAGTGAATACACGGTGTATTTTACAAAACAACGCTGTGGTGATACATTCGCAGTGAGTGTTATAATATTGGGAGAATTCAGAAGAGACGCCGTGAAGCAAACATTGAAGCGTATTTAAAACATACACATATCTAATAGTAAATATCTACATTACTTTAGTTGATTTAGTCAGTAATTCAAGGACAAACCTTCATAGCATCTATCTCTTCGAAACCCTCCGTATTCTTAGCGCGATAGAGCCTTACCTGCAAGACGACATCTACTGAGGCGATTCAGATACGTCTACTTACTTTAATATATATGTAAATAAATAATATACTTATATAAAAATGTGATTAATAACGCGTTTTTATTAAATATTATTAGTTTGTATATGTATATGCCATATTTTTATAGTTTACTACTTAGTAATTTCATGTATTATGTAAAATAATTAAAGATAGCATCAATTTCTTTTAGAGAAACATCACAATAAAAGCACACACTGACACTAATATATTATAACCATCATCTATTGAAATAAAAAAGTATATACGGAAATCTTCCTGTTGATCACCACAATATTCAAGCATTAATTAAACCATATTATATTAAGTGCATACTTTTACAATACAATTGATACAAATATCCATTCCTAGCTTTAACAATAAATAACCCTATTCGTTGCAATTAAATTTAAATGAAAATATAGCGTAATAAGTGTAATTTCAGAAATACAATTATTTTTTTCAATAGTCAATAGTAGTTAAGGGAAAGGCACGGGCACTATGAGCCCGTGGATGTAGTTTTACTAATAAAAAAAAAAAGAAAATAGTAGTAAAAAAAAAAAAAAAGAAAATAGAAGTAAAAAAAAAAATGAAAATAGTAGTAGATAAGTTAATTACCTCCTCAAATATATGCGGCGTGTACTTGGGCGGCGGCGCGGAAGCGGGCGCGGGAGCGGAGGCGGGCGCGTGAGCGGGCGCGGGCGCGTCGCGCGCAGCGGGCGGCAGCACGTTGACGAGGCGGCCCGTGTTGTAGTTGCACTCCAGCGTGTAGGAGCGCACCAGCCCCGTCGCCTTCAGCACGGCCACGCGGCCCGAGCCCTCGCGAGACATGCCGTCGCGCCGGTCCCTGTAACCACAAATGTGTTTAGTGTTGATTGGGCTGGTTAACGTTACTAGGTTGTGTGTTAGTGGGACCGTCCGCCATTTGTCACCGTCTGCCACTTCAAGGTAGGTGTTTGAACGTATTTGAATCGTGGATTTTAATAGGACCACACAAATGATTAGTCTTCTAGAGTATTTGATGTTTATTTTTAATAGTCTACAAACATTGTTCTTTCGATGTAAAGTATTTTAAATTACTCACTCAGCATCAGTATTTTAAATTACTGTATCCCGCACATGGCAGGGTAGGCAGAGGGAACTTGGGAAGCTAGTGTTAAGAAACTCTATTTCGTTTCCCACTTTCCACCGAATATGAGATATTGCGTGGTAAATGAATGAGAATATTAAATATTCAAATTTAAAAAAATATATATATATTATTTCAAGTGGGAATCGAACCCACAACATGTCTGTTAAAACGTTTACAGTCACATGCTTGCACCACAACAGGCAAATACAATAACGTTATTATTGTAGCTGTCGTGGATTCAAATGTTACTTGAAGAATTTAAGTAATGATTATTTTGTTTATTTTTAAAGTTTTAGTCTACACTCGAAAAGAAGGATACTTATTAAAAAAATGTATATATTTTTCATACATTACTTATTTATGTTAGTTAACAAGTATGTAAGTAGACTGTGTACAGTTCTCCATACAGAAATGCTAACAACACAAATAAGTTGTAGCAAGCGAATAACAATTTCGCTTGATGAAGACGTTAGATTTCAAGAGGCGCGGGGTCAAATGCCGATACGTTCAATTTTTTATACTTTTTCTCAAGAAGTATTAAATAATGACATTTTTTTAAATCAATTAAATAGTTTAAAATAAGAAATAAGGGTTTTTATGGGTATTATTGAATATTAGTTATATTCAATATTACCAAAAATCTTATTTCTTAAGAAGTACTCTTTAAGACATTTAAAAATACTTATTTTTTAACCAGCAATAACAACAAAAATTAAAACAAAATCAAAATAATCATTTCCTACTTTATCTCTTATATATTAAATGTAAAATGAAACAGAATACTAACTTTAGATACATATTCCTCTCAGTAAAATTGCACGAAGAGAAGTGAAAATGTAAACTGTTCAGCGACATGATGCGAGGCAGTAGCATACATTCGACACAACTTTCGAGATCCTCGAAGTGGTTGCCGTACATGAATATACCTGGAAATACAAATTATATCAAACATTTGTTTTATTAACACTGTATTTCTAATACAACAGCAAGCGGATATATAATTTAAACAAACAAAAAAAAGATGATTTTTCTGATGACTATTGCTAATTTTATAAAAATAACCATGGAAATAATTCGCTGATAGCGTGGTTAATAATATAAATGAATTATATCTAAAGAACTTATAAAAGTTTTTCAGACTTGATATAAATCAAATAATATAAGTGCATGCAATTATTTTTTGAAATAATGTAAAGGCAAACAAAATGTACTTTGTTTTCAAAATGTTCAAACGCACTAACACTAATAAATTATAGAGCACAAACACAGTAAAAGTTTTATATTAAAATGTAACATTACGCTAATTTTCAATATATTGAGTGGTAAACACAACATCGCACTTTGTCTCTTTATTAAAACGAGAAAATAAAAATAATTAATGCTTCCTAGTGGAAATCGTACACAACTTTGGCATTTACAGTCAGACGCTGTGTGCCACAACCGTCTTAATCGTAGCAGCAATAAAATTTCAAAGTATACCCAATACGATAAAAATA
>JAYDZJ010000078.1:9580485-9590879 GCA_034509065.1 Eueides lybia
TTCCACTCGTACTTTAGTCGCCTCTTACGACACCATCAGTACCAGGGTGATCCTATTCTAAGCCGGAATCACACGGTACCTAATCTGACGGAATACAAGAAATTATTGAGTTTCCCTAGCAAAATTTTAATAATTTGTTGAGTAAGAATTAGAAGATGATAGGTACTATATGACATATAATTAAAAGTAATAAGTATGTACTACCAAAATTCTACAAAATCATTATTGAACTGGCCGAAAGTTTAATTTCCAATGTTTTGATTATAATTGATGAATTGATAATGCTATTAGAACATGAAATTAATTTAGATTAGCAAGTAATTTTTAAAATTTAGATTAGTTCAAGCGGGTGAAGCCGCGAGAGGGTCGCTGTATATTTAATAAAGTTAAACTGTAACACAATAATTAATTTATTGCTTTTATCGTAAATATTTCAAAACAAATATGTGTTAACAGTATAACACCGTTATTTAAATATATTCGGTATATGGCTATTTTTTCATAATCCTACAATATCCACAGTCACGACACGTAAAACTTTGTGTTAAGATATTTCTTCTCATTTTTATCTCGAATATTGAGATAGTGCGTATGAAGTAACATCATTTTATAGTCCACTTACTACAATGATATAATATTTACAGTCAGACTTCCACTGCGCCACGGCAAATTAATTTCTCCGGTTGAGAATCAAACCAAAAACCGCCGCGTTGAAATTCAGTCAGTATAGTTTAAAAAGTATTTTCAAATACATACTACACATTAGAGATGATCCCAACACTGTCTAGCTCAACAATATCGCTAAACTAAGTTAAGAGTAAATAGAACCGACTTACTTATCAGATCTTAATTCCCTACGAACAACAAAAAGACAATAGTCTGCCACCTCTGAGACCAAAATAAAACTAAATAACTGAGAAGTAAACTAAGAAGTCCAGAAAAGTTTAGTCTAGTGTTAAAACACTTTATTCCGTTTCTTACTTTCTATCGAATTTAAGCCATTGCCATACCAGACCAAATAAATAATAATATATACTTTATTGCGTCGAGTAAGGATTGGACTCACAATTTTTCGCTTTATAGTCTCACGTTAGTGGCTTATATATAAAATTTAAGAAGTCAAATTAAGGTACCGGAACCATAAAACTTATAACGATTCGAGTTTTATAATTTAACACGGGACCTTGACAAGTAGAAGTCTAATTATCTCACTGTCCGACGTTTGTTTTATTCCTTGACTTGTGAACTTGATTTATAACAATAAAAAACTTGATGAGAATTTATATTCCTCATAATAATTGTTTTATTATCTTGTTATGATAGCAGTTTCTTAAATCAAAAACGGAAATTGAACTAATATTGTAGGATGTGAGTTCAAATCTCGAATATTTAAAGGCACGTTTATTCTAAAATAAATAAACTTAAATGGTGTTGATGCCGGATCTTTTGGATATCTTTACAGAGATGGTAACATCATCAATAAGTTGTGACAAACAAAAAAAATCATTCGACGTAATTATGTAATTACGTAAGGCTTATTTTTATTTTTTAGGTTTTTTGTGACATTATACATCGCTACTTTACGTTACATATTTTTACACTTCAAAAAGTAATTGTATCAGCTTCTAAACGTATCTTATTAAAGTAAATTTAAAAGAATTTCCTTTTAATTTAGAGGCTATAATAAATAACTTTACAAAAAGTTTTTCATTTTGCTGAAAGCTCTCATCTAATAAGATGTGAAATTTAGTTATATTGAATTATAAATAAAATAGGATATATATTTTACGTGACGACGATGTTCTGACATAATGATTGATTATAGAACATGCTAGACTGAGGACTGTTGAACCATTCTGCAATACATCAGGGATACTAAAAATTTAGACATACATATGTATATGTAGGTCCTAACTATGTATTTTTTTTTGTATGTATCCAAAGGTCAGAGAGAACCTACTTTTTAGACAACGCTTCCTAGGCATTGTCTGTTGAGTGGTAGAAATTAACACCGCGCTTCGTTACCAGAATGAGGAATTCCAAATATTACTTAGTTTAGCTGTAGCGTTAACAGTCGAACATATGTGCCCCGGCATCACGAAGGCCTCCTCAAATTACATATTTCAGGTATAATAATCAGTGTATTTGGAGGAGACCTTTGACAAAGTTTCAAATTTTGTGTTTGAGAGATGCGGTCGAAATTGTCAATCCCATCTAGCTAATGTTCAAAGTGAACAGTCTGCTATGAATTTTGTTTTTATATTGAGGCCTCTCGTGGCGCAGCGGCATAAGCGTTGCCTGAAACCAACTGAGGATCGAGCCCAGAAGGTTCGATCCCTAGTCGAGGAAATGAAATATTTAATATTTTCAATTTAAATATTTAATGTTTTCATTTCTTCGCTCTGGTATTGAGGCAAAGCGCGGCGTTGAGTTGCCACTCAACACGCAATACCTCAAAATCGGCGGAAAGTGGGGAACGGAAGTGAAACGGAGTGTCTTCGCACTATTTTCCCGGGTTCCCTCTGCCTACCGTGCCTTGTGCGGGATACAGCGTATTGAATGTGTATTAATAAAAGTATTTATAAGTAAGTTCTCACACTTTTGACAATATTAGACAACATTTGATAACTGTAGGTCCACGAGAAGTACCGTATAGAGTTTATTACCTCTGAGCTTGAATATTTTTTTTATGTTCTTTAAACTTTTTGTATTTTTTGTTCTTTTAATTTTAGTTTGATACGTGACCTTGAAATTATCTTAAGACCAAAACCTTATCCTATAAGGATTCCTATTGTACCTTTAGAGGTAGGAAAACTCAAAGCTGCTCTATTTTTTTCTTTAAATCTAATAAACGCTGAAGTTTAGGCACTTGATTTTATAAAAATATTTTTGTTCATTATGAGTTATTATAGAAATACACATACCGTTCCTATTAAGACACCTTCACTTTCCACTTTCCGCGAAATTTGAGATATTGTAGTCTCACGCTTGTTCCACGAAAGACTTCTAATTTCACAAACAAACAGCCTGACAAAATAATAATTATATTATATTTTTTTAGGATTTGTTTTGATTTTAGATTATTATTTAATATTAAGTTAGTTTTAAGCTAAAAAGAAAAAATCTGTATGTCTTAATGTTGTTCTTAGAAAACATGTATTAACTATAAGAACTATTTATTTCCTCCAATGTATGTAATGTTATGGAAGAGCAGGGCCTCCTTACACAAGTACTAGTCTTTGACTAGTAACTTACTAGGTTGGTCTCTTTACTTCACATGTAGCTAAAGAAAATGTAAAACTGAAATAAATATATATATATATATATTTTTTTCTCCAACTTTAACTGAAATTAGTACATACCTTTGGTGATTAACTATCGTAATATTATATATTACATTTTAGTTTAATAGATCAATTAATCGATGAGGCCCGTCTTGTCACGGGCACACCCGTGTAACTGGACACGACGCGTGGTGGATACTAATTAATCGAATTGAAATTATGAAATATTTTATTTGAAAATAATATTCATTCCACTTCCTTAATTTGAGTCCACAACTTGTGGCTCTACGTATTAAAGTCCCTTTTTAAACAAGATGAAAAAACCTAAGAATCCATGTAGTTACAAAAAAATACATTATATTTTTTAACTTTGAAAAGTAATTAAAATAGGTGTAAAATATAAGTAATCAAAAATATTTACCTATTTTCTTTTGAGTTAATAATAAATAGATTACTTTATGTGGGTTTCATGATTATTTAAATATGAATTATTTCATGAAATAGAAGTGATATGATTAGAAGTTAATGCGTACAGACGGAAACCTCTATTAGGTAATCGCATTTGCGGTTCTTTTATATTTTTTAGGCAAGGAAGATATATTTTAATTAATATAATTAATTTTTATTTTATTATTATAATATAGATTCACTGCTATCAGATCTTAGTACCAGCATTATATTAACTACGAGTATTTTCATTCATTAGAGTGAAATTCAATTTTAAGAAGTGTTAAAATTATACCAACTAATTTATAGCTTTTACCGTATCCTGCGCATCTCGTAGAAGGGTGGGCGTGGGCATTTGACTATGGAAGTGAATTAGAAGTACTGTTTTTTTGAAGCCCTATTATAATATAGACAAAACAATTCAACTAAAAATTAATATATTGTGAACAACGTTTAAATTATCACGAGTTATTAAAGGGACTTCCGGCAAACTCTTTATTAGCATGTTCTCTTAATCATTATGATTTTGCAGCGATTTTTATACAAAAAACAAAAAGGTAAAAACGTATCTTTTGATGCGACTGAGATTGAATTGATTTGAACTGAATTAGACTTAGCGACTACATATTTTCTGTGCTCTAAAATACCGTAAATAGTAATTAATTTCAACTTTATCTTGATTCCTCTACATGATCTAGAGATACATGGTCTAAACAGACGTACAAACGGTTTTCCTATAAAGGATCCGTATTTTACTTTTGAGATACGGAACCTTAAATACAATTAATTCCCGCGAGTAGACACCCTCTTCTGTTACCGTGATTAAATTAATCAATATATATTTATCAAATTACCAAATCAACATTTAGTTAAGCGAACAAACTGAACGGTTTAGACCCGTTATAACGTTAAGACGAGATAAATCTGATATTTTAGACGATTAAAACGCTCCAATGAAAGGAATCCACTGAGCAAGTTGTAAATCTTTCTTTTTCGAACACCCATAATCTTTTACACTGACAGTTCAAAGTGCCCGTTTTATTTATGATCTAATAACAGTTAGTATAATAAGTAAACAAGGTTAGGTCATTGTGGTGCAGTGAGAAAGAGTCTCACTGTTAACACGACAGTACCTACTTCGATTTTCTTTTGAAGGAATTAATTATTTCCGTTTAGCCATTCTAATTTATTTTCACCACTCTACAAAAAAATATTAAATTCGGCTTACAAGCACGGAACTAAGTGTCTTGAATTAAGTTTTTTGTTTATCTTTCTATGCGGGATACAGTGTGAAAGAGTAATAAATACTTATTATAATATTATCCTCAATTCACTCGCGCCAGTACAAAAGGCTTTTTTGTTAGAAAATGTCGTATAGCACGATTTGTAGGCACCCTTTGATGTGATTAAAAGATTAGCTCCTGTTTTTAATTATGAGGCACGAAATTACTCTTTATCTTTCATATAATATAATTCTGTAGTTTGTTTACTTGGAACTCTGAGGTCGCATGAGTAGACGTGTAAACTTATTAATGTTATAATTGTATGCAAATGCGCATGATTTTCTATGTGATATTTTATTATTTATTTGATGTGTTTTATTTAAATATGACAGAGGTCATTACTTTCTTTTTAATTTCACACTGTATACCGTGTGGCGGAACTCAATGTCTCTTTACCAAAGCAATAAAATAAAAATATATATTAAATATTTCATTACCTCGGGTGGAAATTGATCTCACAACCGTTTACAATTCTATGCTATCGGGCCTGTCGGGGCCCGACAGGCCTCAAATAGAAATATTTTGTTTTATTATTTTATTTATATGATCAAGATAGAGTGTACCTTTGACAAAGTATCGATAAAGTAATATAAAAGACAGTTTGTGATATTTTGTATCACAAAGTCTACGCAAATAAACGTGTGGCCGTTGAGTAATTAATTAACAAGAAATAATTTTTAATATATCGATTTATGCACACATCTGGTTTTGTACATGATATTCTATATTAAAATTATTAACTTCATCTTGATAGGTATAAGTTTGTCCTTTTTTTCTGGTTCATGCTGTATCCCGCACATGGTACGGTATCTTGGTACTCCAGTATTAAGACACTCCGTTTCACTTCCGTTCCCACCTTTTTGAAGTATTTCAGACGTTGCGGCATTGCTTTGTTGAGTGGCGGAACACAACCCCGCGCTTTGGTCACACGACTGTGGCACTGCGCCATGGTAGGCTCAGTCAATATAAAACGTTTTGTTATATTTTATTATGTTGCTTACTATCATAACTTCAATTCATTTTTTAAAAACGTATAAAGATTTTATCGTAGCGGAATTTGAACCCGCACCTCCTGGAAACCGTCCAAGCACTCTGAACAACTAAGCCATACTTTCTCATCAAGCTACGTCAAAATTCTTCTACGCTTGTTACAACTTCTTAATGTTGTTATTAGAAAATATTCAATTCAAGTCATCAACTTAAAGAGATGTAGTTCTCCAAACGTCCTTATTTTCATTGTCTCTTAGAATGATAGCACTTACAGTAGATTTATTTTAAGCTTTTACTTACAAACTAGTAATTTGGTAGTGAATAAACGAAATATTGCTATACTAGTGAATGTTAATGAGAATACTACTTAAACTATAAGATCAAGAATGTCTAGCGTCCACGCGTCAAACATTGAGGCAATTTAGTATATGTACAAAGTAACTTCTGGGTCCATCCCGACTTCACTCCCGAGTCCGTAGTGTAGTGTAACAACAGTACAGTACAAGTGTCCCGAATAAACATCGATCTTGTACACTATTTGTTTTAGTCGATGTTGCAAATAAACCCACAGCTAGGTGGATGTAGACAAGCGTTTTCTTTTAATAATTTTTAATCTTATATATTGTTAACGATTGATTATTATTTGTCTTACTTTATCTCTTTATCTCAATATGTTATTATAAATAAGTTATTCTATTACTATACCATTAAGGCAAAGGACAGGATTTTAATAATAATAATAATAATAATACTTTATTGCACTTTACAAATTTTATAGAATAACATTTCACTTGGACATAAATATGTTATACATATGGTAAACGTGCAACGGCGGCCTTATCACTAAAAGCGATCTCTTACAGGCATCCGATACTAAAGAATTTACTATTACAGTAAGCAGAATGGCACTAAGTTACTAAAAGATAATTTCTTAAAATTCCTTAATTATTAATAAGTTATAAAGCATGAACGCAATTAAACTATAATTGTTTGGTATATACGTTGTTTTTCGTCATCGCGTGCGACTTACGACGACATAACGTCATCTGAGATATTGTTTATTTTTAAAGGTAATTTTCCAGAAGTACGTAGTTGTAGTGGATTTATTATTTATTTTAATATAAGAACATTGTAAGTCGGGGTTAGTGAATAAATAAGACAGTGTTGGAGGGTACTACTTAGTCTGTAACTAAGAGGCCAATATAAATTGCTGACTGCATACTTTACAAGTGAGGTAAATACCGTAAGCTTAGTATAATTTTTTTTTTCACACTGTATTGGGTGACGGAATCTTACGATAGGCTTTGCCTTGTTACCAGAGCAAAAAAAATAAAAAATGAAATATATAATTTTATAATATAAAACATTTCATTTCTTTGAGTGGAGATTAATCTCACAACCTGTCGCATTTACACTCGCGTGTATGTACATTATTTATTTTAATATTAACCCGTACATCTATCTATCACACATTCTATTTTCTTCATTCCAGCGTTTAAAAAACCGCCCGTCTATCACAACGTCGTAAACCCAACATACGGTGATCAAACAAAACGTTTCTCAACTAACAATATAGCGCACTCAATCTGCCTCGTAAACGACCGTTCAACTCTTTGTTCCTGTACTTTTCATGTTTATCGAAAATAAAATATCGTATATTTCTTGTTTGGCTTCTTACATGTTTTGTAATGTATGTTTTGTGAAAAATTCCTTTAAATTCTAGGAGTTTGTCGATTTACACTAATTGTTTTATATGAGTTACGTAATTATGATAAAGTTCATTTAAAAGTTAGAATTACTGAATTCATTTAAAATAATCAATGTTTTGAGGAAATTTATAAGAAACAGTAATATTTAACTATTAAAAGTGATCCTACTAAAAAGTATTTTTCTAAGAAATTTGTTTCATACACAGAAAATGATAAAAATGCGAAATTTAAATTAATAATAATATTATATGTACACATATATAGATAAATATTTGTTATTTGATATTTCTATATTTTTTGGTAAAAAGGAATATTTCGACATTTCAACTTTACATTACAAAGACCTATCCTTAATTACTTACGCATATACGAGTACATACAATCTACGAGCAACAGTTACTTACATACGTACATTATATATCTTTGTCCCTTGGTTAGCCAGCATAATGCATTTATGAATTATGGATCGTTCATTGAAACTGTATCTGAAAGCTAATTCTGGTACTGTAAAGCCTATCAACGTTGTGATTGCAAATTCTAGTACATGGCTGTATAGTGCCCCTACTATAGGAATGACACATTCCGTTTTATTATTTGTATTATTGGAATCATGATTTTCTATTTATTTAATTTATCTTAGCGTTGCCTTGCATATAGTGGTTTTTAAGAACTAAGACCGTCTCTTATTCATAATTTATGAGAAAGTAAGAAGTTTGAAGTTTCTTTAGAATATATGTAAAATAATCAATCATTCTAGCTTTAACTACGCCACGCCAGACTTCCAAAATTTTTAATTTAGAGACCTGTTGTGGCGCAGGGGTATAAGTGTGATTGTAAACATGACAGGCTTAGAATTCAATTCCCACTTAAGAAAATAAAATAATTAAATATTTCATTTCTTCGCTTTGGTAGCAAAGCACAGCGCTATGTTTTGCCACTCAAGACTTGAAAGTAACATAAATTCTGCAGAAAGCTAAAACCGGAGGTGTCGTAAAAAGAGAGCTCTAAGACAAGGTATCAAAGTTATCTCTGAGAACCCTGTCATGTGTGGGTTACATCATGAAGTTAAAAGAATTAACTATTTTGTATAAAAATTTTACTATAGAACATGAAATTTTATAATAGAACATGAAATTAAAAAAATATTCTTTTCATACAGCTTTACTTTGTACGGACTTACGTAAGTACTGAGAATGGATCGCCAAACGCTACAGTCTTGGCATACCTCTTTTGCCACGTCCACTGTTACCAACCTCTTCATACATGCCCTCTTAGGGGGTCCTCATACCTGCCAGTATCGAAGATACTGTATTGTCTACGGTCAACCAAGGTCTCCTTCTCCCTCTCTATTTTCTATCTATATTTTTTATCGTAGGCCGAGGAAACTCGGGCAGGTAGTATTAGGATTCTCCGTTTCCCACTTTCCACTGAATTTGAGGCATTCTGTGTTAAGTGACAGAACTCACCGCCGCGTTTTGCCTTGTTGACAGAGCGCAGAAATAGATACATTAAATATTTAAATTGAAAATATTAAATATTTCATTTCCTCAAGTGGGAATCTAACCCACAACCTTTTGCTTTTATAGTCACACGCTTGTGCCTCTGCGCCACGACTGATCTCAAATCCATAAACATACATTTGAAATATAATTTGAAAATTCTAGTTTTCCAAATGTTTCGAGAACATAATGAGAATCTACGGTCCGGTAGCTTTGCATTGACAAAATTTGAATTTCGCAACTGACGTCGCAACTGTCTATGACTCCGTTGAATGGGAATTGCCTCCTTTTGTGTGTACAAGATGATTAGAGGTAGCTGTAACTGTGCAATGTTGTATAGAATTGTTGTCCAGCATTTGTGAAATAGACTTAAAATAAATAATAAAGTGTAGGTATACAATATACAATATGTTATAGAATATATGGTGTTAAGTTACGCTACTTAATATACAATGTCTTGAGACAGTGGAGAAAAGAGGTGAAACTAGTTATATCTTTAAGTGATTTTGACATTATCATCAGTAAATATGGGATATTTCTTTTAAAATGATTACTCTTATTCAACATGAATTCATTTTCACATCTATTCTTTTTCATTTTTAATTACTTAAAGAAAATTATTACCTCAAAAATAAATATTATCCTCTTACTTAATAACTGTAGCGATAGATTAGTTCCTCCATTAGACTGAGCGTAAAGCGTCATGTTCGTGTTGGGAGTTCGCAACTATCGGAGAATTGGAAGGCTTAAACTGCAACTTTAGCTCAGTACACGATTGAATTGAAATATAACTATAAGTTTTATAATTTAAGATTTATTACTAATATTTTATAAAAATAGAGGACTTAGTTATATAGCATCTGAATATAAATTACTTTATTTTTTACATTATTTTTTCACGCTCTATCCTGCCTCGTTGTATTATTTTGCATCATATTAAATATACGAGTGTGTGGAAAAATATAAGCCCGCATTTTAAGTTACCAGAACGAATAAATTAAAATAAAAAAAAAATTACATCCGTTTATTTCGAGTAGGAATCGAAACCACACACGTCTGTCACATTTACAATCACTCTAGTCCTCCCCTGCACTCTGATCCTTGCGATGGACTCAGTAGTATTTGTTTTTCTAGATTCACTTTTTAAAACATCTAGCATCAAAGCAGTCCGGACTACATATT
>JAYDZJ010000078.1:10195440-10208555 GCA_034509065.1 Eueides lybia
ATGTCTGCAATGTAATTAAACTGACATTGACATGAGCTATGACATTTATGTGATACAACGACGCAAAAAGAGACGTTTTTGGTTCGATTAGCAATAAAAGCGTATTTTTTTTAGTTTTTTTTAAACTAAGTATTATTTAACTGTAGATTATCACATAAAATGTTAAAATAATTTAAGTATGGGCTTAGGTAGTTAGATTTCTTTTGTTTATTTTATATACCTATATATCTAATATAAAAAAATAAATTAGGCAAAACATTATAAAACTACTTACACTAGAAAAAGGCTCGTAGAAAAACCACCACAAGCAGCCTATCACTAGACAACTAGTACCAAAAAATAAGTATGTTTTCAACCTGCCTTTTACACCGCGAAACATATTTGTTTTCTTACTATCTACATCTAAATGCGAGAGATAATAATTATTTAGTTTTAAAACATCGATTTTATTTATAATCTTGTTTAGTTTCAATTCGGCTACTTTTGATTTCTTCTCACAGGCTTTTCGCTCAGCAGTCATTTTTACTAAGCAGTGGAAAACATATGAATGGAAAAACTTGTCCTGTGACAAGAATTATATAGGATCGTTTTCATAGAGTTGTAAATGAACAGACAGGTATTAATTTATTACTAGCCACTCGCGCGCGGTTTCGCCCGCTTATATTAACGCAATTTTATTCACTTTTCTCGATTATTGTCTTGTTTTAATAAAATTATAACTTTTAAACTTTGAAACCTAAAGTTACAGCTAAATTCAAAAAACATGTAGCAATTTTGTCGAGCTTATAGTAATATATTTTAAACTAATGTAACTTTTTAATTACGAACTGTTTTAAATAAATTAGAGCTTGCCAAAACCCATAAACAGATAGGCAAACAAAAAAATATACAAATCACAATTTGGGGTTCTTTACATTAGAAAAAGATCATCTATAAGATTATTTTTAATATATCCTTAATGTACAGATGGTGATCAGTTACAGATTTATTACAAGTATAGATTGGAAAAGTATCTACATATAAAAAACACATTTCAGTGGGAGCTGGGTCTAACGCACGATGACTCTAGGTCTTAACTTACTTCTTAATTAAAACAGGAAGTCAGAAATAAGATATTTATTTATTTATATACAGGTATTTGGTATTTTCCAACTAAATAACATTTTTAATTATATTTGTGTAAATTAGAAGAAGTGGAACAATATTACTCCAAAGATTTTTAAATTCAACCAAAAGATCTTGCAGTATTAATCTTTCTAATATCTTTTTTTTTTACCTTCACGCTGTATCCCTCACAAGGAAGGGTAGGCAGAGGGAACTTGGGAACCTAGTGTTAAAATACTCCGTTCCACTTCCATTCGCCACTTTCCGCCGAATTTGAGGCATTGCGTGTTAAGTGACGGAACTCAACGCCGCGCCTTTGCCTTAATGCTAAATATTGATTTCAAATTATTACATTTATAAATTTGTTGTTCCCTTCTATACCTTTGTAAGTCTACAGTATATAAGTAACAAAATTTAGAACGCGTGTTAAACAGCAATGTGGGTGCAGTTGGTATGAAATTGAAATTCATTATCTGCCCGCGACACCGCAACTGCGTCCCTTCATCCCATTTAACGTGTTCACGCTTCTGAAAGACTTGGAGCTATCAATTACATTCAATATATCGTTTTTAGTGATAATATAGCAAATAAAAGTAAAATTGTGATTTTTTTAATACTTTTTTTTAAATACGGCAAAGAGAATTTAATAAAAAGTATTATAAAAACTTTATGTAAAGATTTTTAAACTGTTCCTCACTTCGTGCGAAGTTTTGAAGGCATTATGTGTCGAGTGATGGACTTTTAGTCCACTACTCGCTTACCAGATCAAGGGGAATGGAAATTGAAATCAATAAAAATAAAATAAATCTGCCAAAAACAGAAAAATATACTACATTTATAAAAGCTATAACTTTGGGCCTTCCGAAGCAGAGTGGCACAAACGCGCACCTGTAAACGCAAGAGTCGTGGGCTCGATACCTACTTGACGATGAAATATTAAATATTCATATTTGTTGGTTTTGGTAACAAGGCAAAGTGCGCCAAAAAGTTATGACATTCAACTGAGGAATTGCGTCTTCGAATTCTGCGGAAAATAGCGAACCCATTACCCACCTTCCGCGTCCTACAGTGTCTGTCTTTAATGCTTATCCTGCCATGTATAGAATACAGTGCCTATCCTGCCAAGTGTAGACAACAGTGCACTCTGGTAAACAATGGGCGCTGTGTACACAATTTGGAAAACGGCCTAAGATGAACTAATAACAAAAAATATCACGCGCTTATTAAAAAATGCCATAGACATTTTGCTCTAATACCTTGGCCGTTCTCCGAATTGACAAAACAGGGTTCATATGGTACCACATAGTTCGGCAAAATTCGTGTGACTTTGACGTCACATACTGACGGGTCGGACCGTTAGCATCATGATAATTGACTTTATTTTGATTTCACGTCAATGTCACTATCCACTTTCCTTGATTGCAAAAAGTGCTTGAAATATAAGCATTTTACCATCTTCATCGACTACACTATATACTCCACTCATGTTTATATCAAAAAATGCTCTATTCGGTTATGAATAACTTGTTGAATTCGTAAGCACACTCACAAGCAGTCCAAATTTTAATTTAGCTAATAGATGTTGGGGCGCCCACTAAATTGGACCTTACGTCAGCAGTTGAAACGTCGTTTCTACTGTTTTGATAATTCGGAACACGGCCTTACAATTACATTCGATAAGACAGTGACGTCTGACAGATTGTACACAAAATATTAGCGCAAACGTCAAAGAAGTTTTTGTTTTCAAAAAATCTCAAAAACGCTTAAATGTTATAAAAGTATGAATTGTTATGAATACAAACATTACTAAGGTTATATTATAACAAATTATTAATAGAAACATATAGCATGGCAGCCATTCTAGGAGGTGGACTAGGCGGCCTGTCTACAGGTTATTATTTATTGAAAAACAATATAAATAAAAACAATAATTTAAAATTGTTTCTTTTGGAGGCAACCGATTATTGTGGAGGATGGATAAAATCTATAAAAACAAGGGACTTCATTTTTGAACAAGGTCCTAGAACTATCCGGCCTAAGGGTATAAATGGTCTAAATACGTTAAATATGATGCAAGATTTAGGCCTTAGTGAGCACATCGCTGCCATAAAACCTGACCACCCTGCTGCCAAAAATAGGATGATATATGTAAACAATACTCTGCACTTACTGCCTTCTAGCTTAAAAGGTGTTTTTCAGAAAAATCAACCATTTTCCAAACCGCTCATATTCGCTGCCTTTAATGACTTAAAACAGCCTCAAAAAGAAATGAAAGATGATTCTATTTATAATTTCGTTGAAAGAAGATTTGGTAGAGAAATTGCAGATTATGCTGTATCCCCAATGATATGTGGAATATGTGCTGGCGATGCAAAGGAGATATCTGTTAAATTTCTAATGAAAAACTTATTTGAATACGAGCAACTCTATGGAGGGGTGCTTAAAGGTGTTATGAAATCATTTTTTAAAACTAAGACTGATCAATCTGTGGAATTAAGTGATTTAGCTAAGAAAGCACAAGAAGAAAAATGGAGTGTTTATACTATAAAAGGTGGCCTTGAAACATTTCCTACAGTTATGAAACAATATTTAAAAGATAACAATGTTGATTTACACTTAAATACTAAAGTAAATGAAATAGAATTTGTAGACTCAAGTATGGTTAAACTGAAAAAAGAAAATGGTGAAAATATATCTGCTACACATGTTTATTCATCTATTCCATCTCATGTTTTAGCCAAATTAGTGACGAAACAACATCCAGAACTATCAAAACTCTTAAATGACATACCATTTGTGACAGTGGGTATCGTCAATTTATATTTTGCTACACAAAGACCACTTATTACTCCAGCATTTGGATTTCTCGTGCCTCCCATTGAAAATTCCCCAATATTAGGAGTAGTTTTTGATTCATGTTGTATTCCCGATCAAAATGGCACAGTATTAACTGTAATGTTAGGTGGGAAATGGTTTGAAGAGAAATTTGGTAGCAATGTCACTAAAGACAGACTATTAGATATAGCTATGAAAGAAATTAAATCTATTCTTAAGATAGACGAGGAGGTATCTGCGTACAATGTTAATATATTACACAAATGTATTCCACAGTATGTCATAGGTCATTATGAAAGAGTGGAAAAAATAAGGGAATACATACAAACTCATAATCTACCAATATCTGTAGTTGGTAGTAGTTACGATGGTGTTGGTATCAATGACGTCATTTATTCTGCTAAGACTCAAGTTCAGGAAGATCTTGTTAAATAACTGTTTTTATGTGAAGCTTTATTATGTGTTATTATATAATTTGTTACATTTGTAAATAAATGGTCTATTAAAGTTATTGGTTAAAAGCTTATTATTTATATGCAACAGCTTTCCATATGGACATGCACGCTACTGCACAGTTTGCATGCAGTGTGGACAAACAGATTGTGAGTATATATAAAAATTTGCAGTGATATGTAAAATGAAGGATGCTTTTACAAAAATATTAGCAGCTTTGGCGAGATGAGGTAGTAACTTTTTTTTTACTAAATTTATATACTAAATTTTATGTGGAATAACACTTTAAAAAATAGTAAAAAAGTTTTTTGTGATTTGGATTTTTTTTCATATAATATTGTTTGAGCTAAAGTTTTGCTTACAAATTATATTTTTAATTTATTAATGCATGGTGCAGGGGAACGAGCGTATGGCTCTAAACACGATAGGTTCTGGCTTCGATTCCCCTCCAGAATATAAAATATATTTTAAAAAGTTAAAATAAATATTTTTTATTTCTTCTCTCTTGTAACAAGGCAAAGCATGGCATTGGATTCTTTTTTTTATTTATTTATGTCATTCAGCAGTTTTATAATATTTTATACAGATAAAAGATATATATTTCAATTATAAAAAAGTACATTATTGTAGAACCATAAGAAAGTTGACACAGCATGCTGGATATAAATTCCGTCACTCAACCTCACAAATTCGGCGAAAAGTTTAAACGGAACAAAGTGTTTTAACACTAGGTTCCCAAGTTCCCTCTGCCTACCCCGCCATGTACGGGACAGAGTAAAGCTGAAATATTCTTACACTCAAAGCTACATAATATATGTATTATGAAAAATAAACAAAAATAATAGTTTAATAAATATTTTATTCAGCAGTTGCTATAAAAGCTGTTATTACATTAACTTTCTTAACAAAACAAAATATATTATTTTAGTAAAAGTAATTATTACTTAAAAATTAGTCTTATCAAGCCTTACTTCATCAGTTTTTGTAAATTTATTATAATATATGTGTACTTATCTAAACTTATAACTATATAGAAATCTCTATTACATATAAGCGAAAAAGCATAAACGTTTTACAAAGTGATATTGTTTTAGGCATTGTTTAATATTTTCTCTTAAATTACAATTAAAAAGAAATATTTAGAGTCTTTAATACAATACATTGTACAAGCTTAATTCAATATTTGATGCCTGGCACAAATGCAGAAGCATACAAATGTAAAAATGACAGGTTGTGGGTTTGACTCCTACTGAAGGAGATTAAATATTTAATAATTTTATTTGTGTATATTCTGATATTAAAAAATGCGGTGTTTAGTTACGCTACTCATGTAATACTTCAATTCAGTGGAAATTTGGGAACGGAAGTATCTAAATGGGAACTAAGTGTCTTATCACTAAGTTAAGACACTGAGTGTCCATTGTGCGGAAAACGGTAAGAAGTTAAATTAAAATATCAAAATTGCAAGCATTCATCATCATTTAATACATTATTTGGAGATTAAACTAAAATTCTCTTTTCTTTCTTTCTTCTTAAAATTATTAATATAAGGCAGTAGGTATAAATATAGTGTTTTTGCTGCCTTTATAGTGTTTGCATGAAGAACTTGTTGAAATACATGTTTTTTTTAAATATTTTATAATAACACTTATGTAGTTACACATATAATTGTTAAATTATTACTTTAAAGTTAAAAATAAATAATGTATTATTTTAATAACAAAGAAAATAAAAAAAAAACAACAGAACAAAAAAGCAGTAATAATTTTTAAACAGAGCTTAGTAAACATGATAGGTTGTAGATTCTATTTCCACCCGAGGACATGAAATATATAATATTTTTATTTCTTTGCTCTGGTACCAACGCAATCCCGCAGTGCCTCAATAATTCGGCCAAAAGTGTCATTGTGAGAACGGAGTGTCTTAACACTATCTTCCCAAGCTATTTCTGTCTACCTTGCTGTGAGTGGGATACAGCGTGAAACAATATAAATCGCTCTATGTTCTTTTTTTTATATTTTCTCATTAAATTATTCATATACATATTTTCTTATGTTAAATTTTAATGAACTTTACTATTTTACATTAAAAACACAAAACCTGTAATTTTTCACTTATTTCGCATATAAGTATATAAGTTATTAATAGTGTCTCTTAACTCATTACTTAGTTTTTTAATATCAAACATATCAAAACACAACTTGAATGATTCTTTCATAAACATTTCCCATTTCCATATTCGAACCCGTTACTCCCCCACCTTCCCTAACCCCAGCAGCACAGTAGCGGACAGCGTGTAGTCGCGGGACGCGGCGGAGGTCGCCACCGTGTTGCGGAAAGAATAATGCAGAGAGATTGCCACTAGAGCCTCTTCACCTACACGAGAATTTTCGTCCGTTTGCACTTTGAGCCGCAGGGCCAGTTTGTTGGATTTCCTCCAGAGGATTATGCTGGGGAGAATATGTGTTAGTTAATTTAGTTAAATAAATATCGGCGTTGAGTTACGCAAGTCAAGGTGCAATGTCACATAATGGGGGGAAAGTGGGGAATGGAATGGAGTGTCTTAACACTACTACAATCTGCCTACCTTGCCATGTGAGTGCGTGAAGCTGAAAAAAATATTTTGTTAAGTTTTTTTTTTCAATTTTAAATTGTAAAAAATATTTCATTGTTTTTTTTTTAAATTTTACATTGTACGCTGTAAATAGCTAGCTAGAGCTGAGGGAATTTAGTGTTAAAACACTCCTTTCCTATTACAACGGAATAATGAAAATAATTTAAATATGGAGATCTTACTCACTCAGCTTCACACTGTATCTCGCACATGGTAAGATAGGCAGAGAGAACTTGGGAACCTAGTGTTAAGACACTCCGTTACGTTCTATATTTTCCACCGAATTTCGGGCATTGCTTTTTGAGTGTTGGAACTAAACACGCAATTGGCTCTTTACCAGAGCAAAGAAATGAAAACATTTAATATTTAAATTAAAAATATTAAATCATTCATTTCCTCGAGTGGGGATCGAACCCACGACCGCAGACAAATTCAAATTACACATATTTAATAAAAAAAAATCGAATTATACATACATATTTAATAAAAAAAATAAACAAAAAGAATCCATACTAACTCGCTACTATCCTGCTGCGGATCGTCATCGTACTCGGCCGCGTCATCGCGCTGCGCCAGAGTCAGCGTCAGATCGGGCGCTATTACTGTCGTGTTAGACGGCAGCAGAGGTTTGCGCTGCAGCGCTTTTGTCCATGACATGTCCTTTGAATAATGAAAAAATATATATAAGATACTAGCGGCCCGTTCGCGGCTTCGTCTGCTTGAATCAAACAATCTTTTTTTACTATTAATCTAATATTATTTGTTATGAACAAATTGAAATAAAAAAAAACATTAAAATTTAAGGGAAGTTTGTCATGAATAGCAAAAACATAGCCGAAGTTCCCTCTGCCTACGCTGCCATGTGCGGGTTACAGCGTGAAACTAAAAATTTGAACGAAGCGGGACTTGAACCCGCGCCTCTTGGAAGCCGTCCAAGTGCTCTGACAACACATACATTCATATCAAGCTACATCAAAATTCCTATTTCCAGGAATCATCATTTAGCAAGAAAGAATGCTATTTATGATAAAATATTTTTTACTAATTTTAAAGTGTTAATTAATCCATACTTAGGAAAGAAATATACATATTTAGATAGCGACATGTTTATTATATATAGAGTGGGATAACAAATTCGTCTTCTTTTTCCTTGCCTTGTCCCGCGCAGTGGTTCTTTGCTATGTTTTATGAAAATCATATTGGCAATTTTAAAGCTACAAGCATTTTCTCAAGATGAGGTAGTGATATTTTACGTAGACAGAGGAAACTTGGGAAACTAGTGTTTAGACACTTCGATCCTAAACACTTCCGTTCCCCATTTTTTGCAGAATTTGAGGCAATGTGTGTTGAGTGGAGAAACTCAGCGTCCGCTTTGCTGTGTTATAGGAACGAAAAAATTATAATATTAAATATTTAATTTCCTTGAGTGAAGATTGAACCTACAGCCCACGTTTTTACCGTCGCACGTTTGTGCTCTTCCACGACGACTGTATTGTCTATATAATATATAAATTCCAAAACTATAAAAATAAGAATTAATAAGGAAACTTAAAATAGAAAGTGTGTTCACAAAAATTTACCTTCTCCAAATTAAGTGACTTCTCCAAAGACTTCTCGATGGTCTGACCCTCTTCTTCAGGTTGAGGCTGCTCCGGCAGGTCCTGAGGCTTTAACAGCCTCACTTGCATTTCATGCACCGTGGGATTTGTTAATTTTAACAGAAGGGCTGAAGTAACACCGGGTTTTATCGTCTCATATGATATTATTTTTACTTCTGGTACATGGTAGCTGGAAACAAAATAAATTTATGTGTCGTTTCATTAAAAAATCATGTTTACATAAACATGATTTTTTTATGAGACGACACATCCAACATGTGATCACAAATGCACACATAAAAGCACACATATACACATGTAATCACACATGCATACATAAGATCACACATGCACACATGAGATCACGCATCGACACATGTAATCACACATGCACACATGAGATCACGCATCGATACATGTGATCACACATGCACACATGAGACAACACATCGACACATGTGATCACACATGAGATCACACTTCAACACATGTGGTCATTCATGCATACATGAGATCACACATTGACACAAGTGATCACACATCAACACATGTGATCACACATGCACACATGAGACATCACATCGTCACATGTGATCACACATCGACATATGTGATCACACATGCACACATGAGATGAAACATCAAGACATGAGATCACACATCAACACATGTGATCACACATGCACACATGAGATCACACATCCACACTTTTGTTTAAAAATCCACACCTAAGATGACATGTACAAAAACTAGATAGAAAATGTGTAAATCTGCTAGTCGTGTGTGAACAAGTTTGTACACTCACTATGCAAGCAACTCAATCTTGAACTTGACAGAGCCGGGGTTGTACTCTGGTTTGGTGAGGTTGTGGTCGCAGGCGCGGCACCGTTGGCTGCGTTTAACGCTGAGCGGACGAGCTACGGGGTGGAGGCGGGACACTGAACGAGGCTGACGGGAGGGTGATGCTAGTCGTTGCGCCATTGTTGTTACTGTGGAAGAATTAAACAAAAATTAAAAGTATATATTAAAATATAAGTTAATAAATAAGTTATTTATTGAGGTCTGGCACTGGCGTGAACTGTAATCGCGATAGGTTTGATCCCCACTCGAGGAAATGAAATATTTAGTATATTAAAATGAAATATTTAATGTTTTCATATCTTTGCACTGGTAACAAGGCAAAACGCGGTGTTGAGTTTCGCGACTCAACTTGCAACATAGCTTATGTTTCAAATTTGATGGAAAGTTTCATGTTGGAAACAGAGAAATTGCAAATTGGTAATTGAGTTAACACTAGTTCTTAGTTCAAGTTTCCTCTTGAACTAAGAACTAGTGTTAACTCAAACACTTTAAAAATAGTAACAATAAATAACTTCTTTCTTTTTCTCAGTATGAAGCTGAGAAAAAGAAAGAAGTTATTTATTGTTACTATTTTTAAAGTGTTATTCCACACTTAGGAAAGAAAAATACTAAATTTAGAAACATATAAAATCCTGCTTTATTCAATTTTTTACACGTTTTTAAATTTATTCAAACCTAGAGACACAATTAGTATAAGTTGTTTATTGCTTTGTCTTTTTATTCTTTTAGTAAACATTTTATAGAACTCTGCACATCTTTGGGATTTCATTTGTTTATGCAAATTATTTATAAATAATATTGTTTAATATTATCAATTATATTATACATAGTTGTTTAATAAAAAAAACTAAAATAAAAAAGAATTGCAGTAACTTGGTATAACAACAGTCACTACAAACAAATTGAAGATAATACTTAAACTATTATATCTCATTTAAAAAATATTTTTCAAAAACAATTTCTATTAAAATTAAACATTCAATACAACTCACTCTGTTTCATATTGACTTCTTGCAAATGGTAATCATCAGGTAGTTCCTCGACCTCCTCGCTGGCCTGGCTTGGCACAAAATTGGCAATAGCTGATGAAGAACTCTCACTTGACGGTAGTCCGGCAATATTACGTGCCATGGCACCGGTTAAACCTGTTTTATCCTGAAATATTAAAAAATGATTACACTTATAATCGTGTGTTAATGTAAATTATCAAATTACCGATTTTATAAATGATAACACGCGTTAGAAACAATATGGGGTGTCGTGGTGCAGCGGCACAAGCGTTGCCTGAAACCGACAGGTTCTGGGTTAGATTTCCAGTCGAGGAAATGAAATATTAACATTTTCAATTTAAATATATAATGTTTTCATTTCTTCACTCTGGTATTAAGGCAAAAGGGTGGCGTTGAGTTCCGCCACTCAACACGCAATGCCTCAAAAATCGGCGGAAAATGGGGAACGGAAGTAGAACGGAGTGTCTTGAGACACTAGGTTCCCTCTGATTATCCTGCCTTGTGCGGGATACAGCGTGAAGCTAAAAAAAAAGTTTCTTTCGCTGGTTATTCTCATATGCGAGGCAGTAACTTTAGTGAAGTGGAACAATTTACCAAATTATTTGATACAAAAAATGAAGCTAATAACTTCTTATTTTGAATAAAATATATGAGTTTAATGCAAGTATTACTTATTTTCATAAAGGTATAGCTAATGGAGCCTTGAAAAATTTAAATAGACAACATTTGAGACAATTTCACACTGTGATTTGTCTCACAGAAGAGAAAACTATTAATAATATATACAAAACAATATATAATAATTTACTATTTATGAAGTGTTTTTTAAACATAAGAAATTAATAATAATAAATTTAAAAACATAAAAATTTAAACATAACAGGGATTTGAACCTCTTTCAAGAAGTCACCCAAGTGCTTTGATCACCAAGTCATACATTCTCATGAAGCTACATCAAAATTCTTATATGTTTGTTACAACTTATGTATGGCTTAGTTGGTCAGAGCGCTTGGATGGTTTTCCAGAGGTGCAGATTCAAATTCTGCTACATTAATTTATTATATGCTTTTAAAATTAATACTTTAAAATTGTTAAATGACCTTAAAGATTTAAGAAATCAATAAAAAATGCACAATCTAAACTTACAGTAAGCGTAATGTATTTTCCTCTGATTGCAAACTTTTTCCTTTCTCTGTCCAGCTTCTCTTGTTTCTCTTGCTGAGCTATTGCTTTGTAGTATTCCAATAGCTGATTAAATCGAGTGGTGAATGGATTAGTTCTTTCAGGCCAACCTCCAGAGGCTGTTTGATTTAAAAAAATGAGTAGATAATTATTAGAGACTTCATGGCGCAGCGGCACAAACGTGTGACTGCAACCAACAGGTATTGGGTTCAATTCCTACTCAAGGAAATGAAATATTTAATATTTTCAATTCAAATATTTAATGTTTTATTTCTTCTCTCTGGTAACAAGGCATAATGCGGTGTTGATTTCCGCCACTCACGCCACACACTCAATGCCTCAAATTGATGGAAAGTGGGGAACATAAGTGGAAAAGAGTATCTTACTTGGTTCCCAAGTTCCCTCTCCCTACCATTCCATGTGCAGGACAGTGTGAAGCTGACTGAGTAAGGCGTAGTTAATTATTAATTGTGTTCTTTTACTGTTATTCTAACTAATATAACTGATTCATTATTTAATATACTTTTTATAGAAAATTTATTTCTTTATTATTTTCAAGATAAGATTAGTATATCATATACTTTGTTTATGAACATATTCATATTTTATTAAATATTTTAATGTCAATATGCATAATTTTCTACTTTTTGTAGTAATTTAAAACTATCTGTGCCAGAATTCAATGCTACACTTTTGTCTAAAAAAACAGTTTACTCCCTCCAAACACAGTTCTACTTACCAACAGGCTGATCAGGAATGCCTACATCCCTAGATGTCCAGCGGCAGTTAAAACATGATAAATAGTACATTTTCTTAGGTTGTTTATTTTCAACCTTTGCATCCCCCGCAGCTGGGTCTTGTCGTGGCTGAGCTAGGGTAGCTCTAGTTGATAATGTATGGAAACAGCTTGGACAATCAAAGCAACTGCTGCAGCGATTTTTCTTTAGCCTCGCTTCAGATGACGGCATATTTTCGAGACAATTGGCACAATAGTGTGAATCAACCTATAATATATTATAATATTTTGTGGGTGTTTATTTTATTAAAGGTTCGAAAATAAAATATAGGTCATGAGCACATAATATAAAAGAAATTATAATTATAATTATGTAAATTATATTTTTAAATAGTATCATTATTATAAAAGAGATATCTTGTAAAAAATATCAAATTACATTACTTATGTTAAACTTACTTCATGGCAAATGCAGAAGCCGCAACGAATTTTTAAGCAATGTCGACAGAAGTACAAATTCGTGATAGGTTTCAGTTGCCCGCAAGAGCAGACATACTTTACGTAGTCTGGTTGTGTTAAATAAGCCATTATTATAACACTTTTTTAAATAAATTGGATTTCAAATGAGATTCCGAACCCTGAAATGTTGACTCACATAAAGAAAGTGTCACTGTCAATTTCTATGTCAATTGTCAATGTTTTGTAATGAAAGAACAGATAAA
>JAYDZJ010000078.1:12094354-12109813 GCA_034509065.1 Eueides lybia
ATACACACATAATATTTCTATAATAATTTACATAATTGACTATAATAATTAACGGAACGTTTTGGGCACAGCACTAGTATGTTAGTATTTAAATAACGTTTACCTTTTTGTTAATTATGCGACATCCCTATTTAGTATTTTTTTTCTATTATAATAAATTCATATCTTTTTTTTAACATTTTTTTTGTTAAAAAATATGAATTGCTTGAGTATGTTTACTTTTTTTTTTTTGCTATTATTATTATTTTAGGGTAGCGTGATACTGTAGTAGTAAAATTTAAATAGCTCTCATTATGTATAACTTCCTTATACATTAATTTACTTTGCTTCACTTTTTGGGGTTATTTTTATTTTTTTATTTTTTTTCCTGTGTAGGTACATATTTATTATGAATTCTATCCTAGCAACTCGCGGGTACTAGCTATTCAGTTACAACGTAACTGATGTTATATATTTAATAGTATTTTAATTTAATTTTACTTATTTATTTTACTATTATACATTATACACTATACATAATATATATATTTTTATTTTTAGATATACTATTTTCATTTTATATTTCGTATTTATGGATTTTGTATATTTCTATGTATTTATATATGTATGTATGCATGCATGTATGTATTAATTAATATTATACTGTATTTACATTCTAATCCTATATTTTATATTATTTAAATATTCACAACCCCTAACCCCCTTTCTTTCTTCGTCTTTATCTCCTATGCCTTAAGGTTGCTTGGAAGAGATCGCTGTTTAAGCGATAAGGTCGCCGTCTTGTACATTTGTTTTTGTTACTATTATTTATTGTCAGATCAGATTTTTTTTCGTTTTCTTGGGGTGTACAATAAAGAATATTATTATTATTACTTACTATCCCAAAGCTTTTAAATCTCTGGCCTTTAAGTCTTGAAATATATAAAGAAGGACATCATCCGGCATGTCGAGAAGATTGGTTTGAAAAGTATCATTTTGTAAGGAGACTGAAATAAAAAAAAAATATTTTCTTTATATTTTACACTACACTATACATATACTACTTAAAGGACAATGGGGCGGGACCAAAAGCGTAGCGAGATGAAGTAGTCTTTAATTCCACCATTTAAACATGCAATAACTTGTGAATTCGCTAGAAAATGGGGTATGACAGTATTCTAAGAGCAATGGAGTTTTTTAATATACGGTTATCACGTTCCCTCTGCCTACCCTACTATAACTAGGGTATGGTTTACAAAAACAAAAAAAAAATTTTGTAATTATAAGATACAAATTAATAACAAACTTACTCGTAAGATTATAAAGAGACAGAAGCTTCACATTTTCTCATATAGTAATATGTTATTATACACTGGCAGAGGGAACCTAAGGTTAAGTATGTTCCCTACTATTCATCTAATTCTTAAGACTAAGAGCAAGTAAACAAAAATAAATTAATAATACATATAAAGAAAATCATAAAATTATTTAAATAAATAATCATTTATAAAAGTATAACTTTGAAAAAAAATTTTAATTACACTTGAGTATGAGAGTAAAATTTATTCTTATACAGCCTTTACGTTTTAGTTAGTGTTAAGACACTCCGTTCTGTTTTCTACTTTTGGATTCAAAAATGAAAACATTAAATATTTAATTTGAACATATTAAATATTTAATTTCATTAAGCTGTGATCGAACCCACTTACATGTGCCCCTACGCCACGACAACAAAATAATTATTCTACAAAATATAACATATTTATTTATTTATTTGTTAAAAAAACGTATTTTCTCTTAAATAAATATTCATATTAATTAACTGAACAATTCAGATAACATATATTTAATACATTTAAATCTAATAAAATAAATGTAAGAATTACTATATATTTTTAATTTATTTTGCATTTATTGATTATTATGTCAATAAGGAAATAAGGCAAAAATCGCGGCGTTGAGTTCCACCATTCAAGAGGAAATGAACGGAGTGTCTTAACACTAGGTTCCCAAGTACTCTCTGCCGACTTATGTTAATATATTTAAAATAAGAAGCATGTCGTGGCGCAGCGGCACAAGCGTGTGAATGTAACCGACATATTCTGGGTTCGATCCCCAATCGAAGAAATGAAATATTTAATGTCTTTTTTCTTCGCTTTGGTAATAAGGCAAAGCGCGGCGTTGAGTTCCGCCACTTAAACACGCAATGCCACAAATTCGGAAGGAACGGAAGTGGAACGGAGTGTCTTAACACTAGGTTCCCGAGGTTCCTCTGCCTACCCTGCCTTGTGCGGGATACAGCGTGAAGTTAAAAATAAATAAGATGAAGACTGGATATTTTGTGGGTTCCACCACTCAACATGTAATATGCCTTATAGAGTGCCTGGGTACATTACGAAACTGAAAAACAAACTGTCACTTACCACCTTGCACACATTCACTACTGTCCAAATCAGTTTTTAAATTACTTGCAGCATTTTCCAAACTCATTGTTAAGCTTTTTACAAACTATTACTTCAGCTTATAATGTAAAAAACTAAAAACACAAAAGACCGTAAATACGTCTCATATGTATTAATAAAACAAATAAACTGATTGTTTCCTTCAATTTTAAAACGTCCAAGACGGAAATATAATTTTAATAGTATATGACAGCCGTAATCAGTAATGACTCACAACAAAGCTTTAAAATATTATTATAAAATTCCCCAAATACATTATGTAAATATATATACTTGTGCCATATGATAATAGTTTTTGTTTCATCAACATAGGCCTGGGATTTCCGATTTATTGTAACGATGTGATGCGATGACGTCACTGTGCGAGTGTCTAGTATTAATGAAAAGATAAAAAATAATCTATTTTATTTAAAACTTAAAAATAATTACAAAATCAGTAAAGTCCTATTTGTGACAATGAATAACAAAATATATTTATTTATTTTAAATATTTTTTTGTATAATTTGTTTAGTTGAATTTGTATTAATTTCTTTTTTAAATACGAAATAGAAAATCCTTGGACATTTTCTGGGATTGTGCCATAAAAGAATTGCGGTCTCGATGCCATCGTGGTACCATCATTGTACCACTAAGTTTAAGCCTAAAAAGCCAGGCAGAGAACAGAGAGAACCCGAAAACTGTAAGTGTTTAGGTACTCCGTTCCGTTCCCTACTTTCTGCCGAATTTATACCATTGCGTGTTGAGTGACGGAACTCAACGTAGTGCTTTGTCTTGTAACGAGCGAAGAAATAAAAACATTGAATATTCATTTAAAAATATAGAATATTTTACTTCTTCGAGTGGGCATGAAAACCACAACATGTCGTTAACAGTCATAAAACCGTACATATAGTTTTTTGCTAGTCAATAATAAATCAGTAACTTACTATGTTAAATCATTTATATTATTTAATAAAAAAAGGAAAGGATCAAGAATAGGCCGCTAATTCACCACCATACTGATTAATAACCCAGAAAGATCTTGCTATTCAACCCTCTGATCACTTATGTAATAGTGTAGCTTCATGACCAATATTCAGTGCTGCTCGCAAAGAAATGCTTTGGACAAGTTGAATCTGATGATATATTCATATAACAGTAGGGAAAGTTATCGCTCATCAATAAGAAATTAAAAAAGTCATAAAGGACACACAATTTTTATTTTATTTATGGTTCAAAATACGTAGTAGAAATATAAGATACAAAAGTCGTTTTAAATTTTCAACTTCTTTCCAGGATTCTCTTAGCTTCTCTCGCTCCAGTCTCACTCGCGCCGTGAACGGTAGCGTAGTGGTTAAGGCTGGTAGCCTCACCTGCGAATAACACTCGGGGATTTCCCGACTTGTCAACAAGGGGTTCCCCAAGAATGTGTCTTGCGTTCGGATATTCATACATGAATGAATCGTCATAGGACAAACAACCGCGAATGTGTGGGTCTGAGAAGAATGATGACCTGAAATAAATTATGTTCTTTAATACCATTAATCTATGAAGGTCTCGTGATATAACGCCACAGCGTCTGTCTGTAAGCGCAGTAGTTGTGAGTTCAATTTCAATTAAGTGGGTGAATTATATACATTTCTTTCCTTCGGTAACCAGAAAGCGCGGCATTGAATTTTAAGACTAAAAGCTCCGGATTCAATGCTATGAAAGCCAGGTAAAAATGTGGAATGGAATATCTAAACACAAATTTGACTTTATTCCCTTTGTCCTATGAAAATTGTGGAATGAAATGTCTACTTAAATAATTATTAATAAGATAAAAAGATCTTTTATTGATTTTTTTTTACGTCTCCCTTACTGAAACTTTATACTCCGTTAGAACAAAATTAACCATCGATGGTATTAAGCCCTGCTTCTTTTTTCTGATCAATTTTACCTACTCATTTTTGTCTTAAAATTTCAATAAAGTATTAAATAAGAAAGTAAATAAAAAGTCTTACACTATAATTTTCTTTGGTTCAGGTATCGATACACTCTTGCCCATGAACCTCCTCAAAAGTTTCACCAGTTTTGACTTCACAACTGCTTCTGGCAGAGATTCGATCTTGAACAAAAATAAAGGTGGAAATTCTGTTACATATCCAATTACTGATTTTTGGTTCTAAACTTATGCCAGAAACAAATAATATATTAATCCTACTAATATTATAAATGCGAAACTTTGGATGTATGGATATTTGTTACTCTTTCACGCAAATACTACTGAACCGATTACGATGAAATTTGGTATGTATGTAGTTGAAGGCCCAGAATAACACATAGGCTACTTTTTATCTCGGAGTTCCCGCAGGATTTTTTACCTTGATAATGTTGTTACCTTATGATAGGGTTTCCACGCGGACGAAGTCGGGTTCGGCCTCTAGTCTTTTAATAAATAAGAAGTTAAAGGAAACACTCTTAAATATATAGGACTATTACATCCTTTTTTTAAACCGCGCCGAGAGTTCTCTTAGAGGAAATAAAAATAGAGTATTCACCTCAGTGGGATTCGAACCCACAACCGTGCCGCTGTACAACGGCGGCCTATAAGTGCATCTTATAAACACCTTACTGAATTTACTATACTTTCTAAGTTAAAATAATTCCTATTAGGAAGAAGATTATTTATATAACGAAAGTCTAAGGAATAAGATATATACCTCTTTAGCAACTTCACTTCTTGAATAACAGGTCAAAGCTTTCTTCGCACCCATCGGAGTACTGCAGGTTATTATCTTAGTGATCCAGCTGTCTTCTTTTCGGATTTCATCTTTGTGTTCTCCTTTCCACAAGAAACCATAATACCTAAAATGATAAAAGTACTAATAAACTTGAGGTCTTTGTTGCATAACAGCACAGTGGCCTTAAAATATGAAAGTTGCGGGCTCTTTCTGGAAGAAATAAATTATTTTTAATTCTTCACTCTGGTGAGAAGATAAAGCACGTTGTTAAGTACCACCACACAACACGAAATGTCTCGAAAATTAGGAAGCAATGGGAAACAGTGTCTGACATTGTCTAAACGCAAGGTTAAAACTGCCTAATCTACTAAATGCTGGATAAATTGTAAAGATATAAAAATAGTATCTTATATATAATTATGTTGTAGTATAAAAAAATATTTAAAAATATAACAAACATATATTTTCCTTACCTTCCAATGGGCAGCCATTCTTCATCAAATGTCAATACTATTTTGACAATTCCTCCAAAAGGCATTTTTTCGATAGCCTTAACTTTTTCTCGTGGGAGAGACGGCGAGAAGAGTTCAGAATGTCTGTAAATTAATTTTATACCAATCCTTAATATTATACATGTGTGTACTAAAATCCTGAGGAATTATTTTATGTCAATCTATTTCTTCTCTCCGCTTCGGAAAAACTGTGTTATAGTCTTATAACACATTATATATAAATTTCTTTGGCAATTGTAAAATGTACAATACTCTTTCTATTTCAATGTACATAAATATGCAATATTTTTTCTTGCATAAGAAATGTAATTGAAATATAGGTTTAAGTGAATTTGATCTCGAATTCCCACTTAATTTGGTACGTAAAAATTAAAGTCAAACGCAACGACTTGCTTTGTCGACTAGATCGATGATAATAGAATAATTTAAATTATCTCGACCATGCGAATAGGGATCGAATCCACATCATCAAATTTGTAGTCTAACGCGGTCTCTTATATAAAATATTCAAATATTTAAGAATTATGTAATTACCTTTCTTTTAGTACTCCAAGTGAGAGGGTAACAATAACATTGTCAGCTGTGTACACATCGCCATCTTCGCAGATCACTTCAACACTACCGGATTGCTTTGGCCATTTGATATCTGTGACTTCCTTGTTTAACTTTATGTCTAAGGTTGGCCAGCCAGGACCGTCTTTGTAAGTATTCTATTGACAAAAAATTGGGATTAATGACAATATCTATCTGGAAACTAGCGTATTGCCATTCCCACATGGAACTCAACTCTGTTTTAGATACATATTAATAATTATCACTGTCTGGGTATATTTTATTATTTCGTATAGAAATTTCAAGATACTATCTTTTCCATAATATTCTATAAGTATTATCTTCTATAATACCAAGTTTTTACTTTTTATCAAATTGACATTGTTATATTGGATTGGAGCTAGAAAATAAGGGGAGAGGACCTAGTGTCAATAGACTTCATTCCTCTCCATCTGCTCAAGGTATTGTGCGTTGAGAATAATGTGAAAAAATAGTATGTCTTCGCTTACCAATATAATGTCCAAAAATGACTTGAAACCATATTTATGCCAGGACATACGAGGTCCGTCCAAGTCTTCAAACGTAGTGTGAGCACTTAGTTCAGTCCAATCATTCGCACCCTCATAACCACTGATCAGAAGATTCAAGTACTCCAAGAAGTTCTCCACAAAGTCCTTGTCTTTAAGTAATTTTGGATAATTTCTCTTTATGTACGATGTTATCCTGAAAATTAGGATGTATCATTAATATACTCGTATAATTTTCTAACAAGTGGTTTTAATTGGCAAATTTTCTGCTTTCTTAGTCTATTTTACGAGAAATACTGTAGGCTATATTAAATTACGTTAATTTTCTAAATGTTACCTATGTGGTCAGAGTTAATTAATTATCTGTACTAAAAATGAAACAGATTAGAATGTGCAATATTACACCACCAATAGTGATTTACTTTCGATCACATCGATTCATCTATATTGTATAAACACTTCATATGCTTTTAACTCCAATTTTAAATATTTTTACCTTTGAGTAAGCATGTCGCTCAGAAGTCCTTCTTCTTCAGGTGCTCTGTATAAACTTTTGAATGTGTACATAATGATGTCGTTTAATACAAAGTTGTCGCCTAAAGATCCATCGGAGAAGAATATATTCTGTGATATGTTCACAGCAACCAGACCGATGTTGTTTTTCATTGCAACTTCATAGATTGGACTTGATTTTATGCCTTGCATTCTGAAAATAGGTTTAAAATATTATCAGTCCAAGAGTGTGTGGGCTTTAGATATTAAGTGGGAAATCTAATTTTTGATAATTTCGGGAAAATCTCTCTTGAATTTTTAACTTTCATCTTTCTTAGTTAAGGCAAAGTCTTTAATAAAAATTTTCAGTGTACTTAAGTATATAAGAATATTATTAAAAATAACACTGAAAAATTACACAATAACAATTCATTTCTTAACCAAAGTGACCTGTAAAATTTAAATGAGACCAGGCTGTTAATTCTTGTATTTCAACCAAATTTGAACTCACATCCAACCCAAATCACTTACAAACTAGCTTGGATGTTGGCAAAGCGCTTTAGATAAAAATAGCCTAATATACCTGGCATAAATGTACTATTAAATAAAATAATTTTGTATTCTCCAGAGTCTTACGTTTCACCGCCAAGCTCTACCAGCCCATCGCCAACAGACACGGACTTTATTCTTCCACCAATCTCACTCTTAGCTTCCAAAGCCAGGACTCTCTTCCCGGCTTTGGCGAGGTTCGACGCTGCAGTCACACCCGCTGAGCCGAGGCCGACTACAATTGTGTCGTATGGAACAGATGATGGAGATCTATAAAAAGCATATAAATCATTATATTGATTGGTTGATTTTATTACTCCGCTCTGGTAACAAGAAGTGCGGAATTGAATTCTATTATTTCTTCATTAATTTTAAATCTTCCCATAGTAAATTATTCATAAATACATTTTTATTTAAAAATAATTAGATAGTAAGAAATACTCACACATAATGTAAGAAGAGCACGAAGCTAAGAGCAATATTTGCTAGAGCCCCCATTGTTGAATGAACCGTCCGCTGCTACTGACTTCAACAATGAATCGCAGGCTTTATATATACGAATTTAAATTATTCAACACTTTATCAATGTTTAAATTAAAGCGTCCTTTTCTAAGATTCTAATTAATTTACTAAGTTTTTTTAATTAATTCATTCTACCATTATCTATACTACAATAAAACAGTAGAAAAGAGTGTATGTACGTAGCGTAGTTGAAATTGGATAGTCTATATTATAATAAGAAATTTAAAAAATCGTGTCTGTATATTGAATCTATTTACGAAAAAACAATGTTGTGGGGCTTAAAGCAACTGATAGAACACGAATCAAAAATTTTGAGAATTTTTATCTGTTCTTTTCAAAAACATCCTAATTTTAATAGAGAAGATGGTTGGAAACTAATTAAAATTAGGATGTTCTTATCAATTTTGTTTTCTTGTTGTATAGCTATTAGGCCTAGACAAGACATAGGCTATATTTGATTTCGAATACTTCCACACCTGATGAAGAACATTGGGGATCCAGATAAACTAAAAGAAATAATTAAAGGCGCCTATAACAAAAGATATAGGGGGTGTTGAACATTTTACAATGAGATATTACAGTTAAAGATCTGGAAAATCTGATGATCAAACGTAACAGTCAAGCTAAACTTTAAAAAATATTGAAATGCCGAAACTAAAGTCATTGTATGTGGTGAGCATTTTGCATTGACATATTAAAATCGAAGACTTAAGATATCTCATGAATAATCAAAATGGTTCAGCTAAAGTATAAAAAATAATGAAATGCTGTCTTATCAAAAGTCATTGAGCATGGTGAACATTTTGCATTAATGTGTTAAAATCAAAGATATAAAGCATCTCATGAACAATCATAACGGTTCAGGTAAAGTATAAGAAATAATGAAATGCTGTCTTAACTTAATCCGAATAAGAATTAATCCAGTTAAATTTGTTTTCTTGTTTTATTTAAAATGTGTAATAACCGCGAGAATTAACTATATTTTAAGTAAAAAAGGGTGCTTACATTATAAATGTTATTAATATAAAAGCATGAAGAGTAATAAAATTTCTAATAGATCACGATAATTGTAAGCGACGCATCCTACGCAAGGGAGGGGCGGACATAAAGGATGTTCTCATGCGTATTAAGAATAGTAATTAGTACAACTTTTTATTCGAAGGCACTACGAAGGCTGTTTAAGTTTTTAATATAACTTATCGTCAAAATCTATCGATTACATAGACAATTGTTATAGTATCTTTGACTTTTGCGATTGTTACACATTTTAAATGAAACACTTTTAAACGGATTAATCGCGTATATTGGTTTTTTAACATTTTTGGAAACCCGACGTTTCGAACACTTTACAGTAGTCTGCGGCCACGGGTAGACTGAGGTGGCATTCATCTGGCAGTTGATATAATTATTATATCAAACTACCACCAACGATTTCTTTATTGCCTCGCGTTTTGCCCTGGATTCTTGCAGAATGAGCTCACTGTATCTGGTCCTCTGGTGTGGTGTGCTTGAGACTTTTATTTTTTTATTTTTTTTAAGAGTGGGTCACAGGTGTTAGAAAGTTTCCAACCATCTTCTCTATTAAAATTAGGATGTTTTTGTATTGCAATAGCCTCGCGGATCATCCTAGGGATATATTTACTACTGTTCTCCCACAATTTACAGTGTGCAGGTGTATACAAACTTGACTGTGACTATAGTTTATCATATATAGGTCAAACAAAGAGAAGCATCGGTGTTAGGGTGAAGGAACACATCTCCGATGTCAAGAATGGGCTTTTATTAAAGTCAGCTGTGTGTGAGCATACACCGAACAAACCCAACCATTACATCAGACTTGATAAACTCCACATACTCGCTAGGGAGAATAGATATATCAGAATAGGCTTTGATCCATTTTTTGAATAGGTAACAATTAAAGATGAGCCAAAATACGTGAAAGCAAACTTCAAAATGGCCGGAACATACAAAATGGCCGAGCTTGTTGTCATAAGTGAGAGATATGAGTACCAACATAACGCCACAAATTCAAATATAAGTCACTTGCGAAAATTCTAAATCTGCAATGCTTTTTGAACACATCTTGTATATACTTATTGTTAGTTAACGATATAGTTAACGAAAATATTTCTACTACGCCACCGCTTTATATGACATAGCTTATATGTGATTTTTTTTTGTCTGGATTAATAACTAAAGTTATTGGAATAATTCATTTTATATTTTTCCAATAATCAAATTAATAATTAATGCAGACAAAGTCGAAGTATACCAACTTGTACTATATGCCAACATATTATATCCAAAAGATAGGCGACAGGCCTCTTTAATTATTTTAAACGTTTCGATGTACACTTATGTGTGTATGTGATAAGCAAATTATATTGTAATTACATAATGTTTTTTATGTAATTACAATATAATCTTGTTCGTTATGTATTATTGTCGTTGAAATTAAATTCTAATTTGTTTGAAACAGTCTTATAGTAAAAGAGACACTTATTTAGAACACGTTTAGAAATTTATAACGTAGCGGAATTTGAACTCTCACCTTTTGGAAACCATCCAAGCGTTCTGTTCACTAAACCATACGTTCTCATAACATAACATCCAAATCCTCATACGCTTGTTTCAACTTATTCAAGCTGTTTGTATCTTTGTAGGAAGAATTTTACATATTATATTTCTTGAATTCATTCATGTCCAGAGTTGTATTTATACCAATCTCGGGAGTTTATTCTTTTCATTAGATATATAAATTTATATGATAGATTGTGTGCCAAAGAGATTGTCAATGTTTTTCCTAAATAGTATCAATCTTCACATTTCCTGATGGTTCTGATTCAATAGTTCTATACAACATACCCTTAACTCGAGATTGGTTGTCGAAATATTCGAGTAAAACCTGTATAACACAAATTCTTGATAAAACTTACACAATCAGTAAATTCACTTTTAAATATTTTTGTATGTGTGTGTGATAAGCACATTATTTTGTAATAACAATGCAATCTTCTTCGTAGGTTCGGTAGGAACCCGGGAATCTAGTGTTAAGACACTCCGTTCCACTTCCGTTTCCCACTTTCTTCCATTCCCCACTTTCCTCATATAATAAACGCAAAAGGCATAAATGGGTTTACAAAAAAAGGAAATAATTTCGTATATAATTATAGATTTCATCAATTCATTTTCATACTGTTCTTATAACTATTACGACAGGGGCCTGTTGTGGCGCAGGGACACAAATGTGTGACTGTAAACCATAAAATGTGTACATGTATGTGGGGCTCGATCCTCACTCGAGAAAATTGAATTGAATATTTTCAATTCATATATTTAATATTTCTTCGCTCTGGTAACAGGCAAAGCGCGGCGTCCTGCTACTGAACACGCAATGCCTCAAATTCGACAGATAGTAGGGAACAAAACGGAGTATCTTAACGCAATGCAGAAATTTAACTTTTAAGCCATTTTCTCTTAGCCAAGACTTTTATTATTAATGTCTCATGGATGAACGGAGTACAGCTTAAAAACCCATAAACCCTAAAAAAATATAAGATTTTTTTTTATATTATAAAACTGGCTTGAAAAAGGACAATTAGGGCAAAGTCTTAATTAGATAATCTGCGGTATTAGGCAATTAAGCAATTTATAGAAAATAGGCAACGAGTGGAAAACAGAATACCACGGCCTTCTGAAAAAATAAGTGTTTCCGTTTCCTCCTAATTCTGTCGGAATTACAATAAATCTCTTCTTAATGTTTTTTTCTTTTTCCTAAGCTACTAGGTTGTGGGCTGTTTAGTTGTTGCCAGCTTTACCTCCATATTTACAATTATCAGTTTTTTGGCTAAATTTCAATTTGAAATTTTCTTGAAATTTCAGAACAATTAATTATTTTTAAAAATATCAACTATCAAATTCAATATTATATTTTAAATAACACAATTGCATACATTCGATAAACAATACAAATAACTTTATTGCCCACTTATTTATTTCACAATATTTTTCTAAGTTTTTTAGATTCTAGTATAATCTTAAATGATTTTTTATTCTTTTAAAAAAATCAAATATGTGGACATTTTGAAATTGAATACTATACACAGGCTGGAAACGTTTTGACCTAGAGTAAATTCCCGAATCTCTGAACAATACAGTATATTCCAATAGGCTTGATATATCTCCAATATATGTTAGATACCAATGTGTTTGACAATAAATGTACGTTTTCGGGACCAAAATTAAAAAACGGGTTAACCTTCCAAATATTAGTTATGAAACTAAAGGTTTGGACACTCCCTACTTGAAAAGTTGTAGAGTAGTATAAAGTCTGCGATAAAAATTAACTAAACGCAAAAAAACAAAATGGTTTTCACATAAAAAAAGACGTAAAGTCATACTTTAACATGAAGTGAAAGATGCTGTAGAAAGAAAGAAGAAAGCATAGTAGGACTACAAAGCCTTGGGTAAGGATAAAAGTATGAAAGAGATAAGAAAGAAGGAGTAGAATCAATAACACCAAACGAAAGAGCTGATAAAGATAAAGCGGGAAGTGAGTGATTTACAGCGATGGGCGAAATTTTACAAAGAGATGTATGAATGTGATGCCGGGTCCCGGTGCCCATCCATATTATATACCGGCAACACACCTGTAGACCCGTACGGTCGTTTGCCGTGTCTTTTCCATAAAAAAATCTCTTTACAGAGATAACACAGCCTGCGTACAAGTAGGAGTTGGCATGTTGCCTTGGTTTGACATCCAATCTACTATAATAACTTGGTTGTTCAATTTGTATCTGGATAGCTGCCTTCAAGGAGTGGAACAAAGTGACAAGGGAGTGAAAGTAGGTAACTCGAATATAAATTACCAACTGTACGCAGTTGCAGTGCTTATTGTATCATCAGAAATCAATCTTTAGCTTCACGCTGTATCCCGCACGTAGCAGGATACGCAGAGGGAACTTGGGAACCTAGTGACACTCCGTTCAACTTCCGTACCCCACTTTCTGCCGAATATGAGACATTGAGTGTTGAGTGGCGGAACTTTGCCTTATTACCAGAGCGAAGAAATGAAACATTAAATATTTAAATTGAAAATATTTCATTTCCTCGAGTGGGAATCGAACCCACAACCTGTCGGTTACAGTGAAACGCTAGTGCCGCTGCGCCACGACAGACTTCAAATACTAAATTTATACTATATAAAACACGGCATTGAGTTCCGTCACTCAACACCCAATGACTCAAATTCGGCGGAAAGTAGGGAACGGGACGGAGTGTCTTAACACTAGTTCCCAAGTCCTCTGCCTACTCTGCCATATGCGGGATACCGCGTGAAGCTGAGTGATTATGTGATGTGTGCATCATGTGATTATGTGATATTTAAATGATTACGTACGTTTGTTTATATATGTTTTTGTTTTTTTTTTGTTTAAAATAACAATAATAATACATGATTTATATCATGTCAATGTCATATTTATCAATTTTTTGAAGTGAAAACTTCTTTTTTTGGAATGGGTTAAAACTTCTAAACTCGCGTCAGCACACGTGACCTGATCAAAAATTCGTAAGACGGCGCACGCAATGTTGTGACAGCTGATGACTCAAACGTCTTTGTAGTGGCCACACTGCTGTGTATTCGTAAAATTCGTCTATACGAAGTGTTTTTGTCTACTTGCACAATATTCCTGATATATGTTCACTGACTTCCCCAGGTTGGCAGGAACAAATCTCCTTTTGAAATAAATCTAAATTTATTATTTATTTTATTTCAAACAAACAACAAGGCAAAGCGCGGCTCTGAGTTCCGCCACTCTACACGCAATGCCTTAAATTCAGCGGAAAGTGGGGAACGGAAGTGGAATGGAGTGTCTTAACACTAGGTTCCCAAGTTCTTTCTGCCTACCCTGCCAAGTGCGGGATACAGCTTGAAGCTGAGTATTTTATGTCAAGTATAACACACAAAACAGCTATACAATATTATGACGAATGAAAGCCTTTCATTTGTAACAAGTTTTGCTCAAGTAAAATATTCTTATCTAAATTACTATAAAATGACTAACAAAATATATATTATTGTCAATGAACATAAATTTATTTATCAATTATATATACGAAGTGTTTTTGTAAAAAGGTAATCAAGAATGACTTGGGTCGTTCACAGAATGAACACACGCACTATTTTTCTTTTTCTTCTGTCTCTACACGACGCGTAAGTAATATTTTTCTTTAAAACTTTATATATTAGACATATTATGAGGTCTGTCGTGGCGCAGCGGCACAAGCGTGACTGTAACCGACAGGTTGTGGATTCGATCACAGTCGAGGAAACGAAATATTTAATATTTTCAATTTTAATATTTAATGTTTCATTTGTTCGCTCTGGTAATAAGGCGAAAATCGCAGCGTTGAGTTCCGCCACTCAACACGCAATGCCTCAAATTCGACAGAAATTGGGGAAAGGAGTGTCTTAACACTAGGTTTCCGGATTCCCTCTGCCTACCCTGCCTTGTGCGGGATACAGCGTGAAGCTAAAAAAAATGTGTAACAGTCACTCGAATATTACATTCGAATTCTTCTTATAATTATTATTATTAATTTAACTTGTATTTATTAACGTGATACTGTATTACAAATCCTTAAACTCCGGGATAATTAGACTTAGCGTGTGCAGCAATAATAGGTTACTTTTGATTTTGTTTGAACGAAATATTTAAACTAACATGTGTTAATTATTAGCGCTTATGAAAGGATAACCTCACTCCCCAGGGTAGTTGAATTGTAGACCTTCACTTTCTTATTCACTTTATACCACTAATACTATTACTACTACTACTTTACTTTGCTATCACCGAAAAACTTTAACCTTGTCTACAATTACTTAGAACTATTTAATGCTGATACTACGTTGGGAATGAGTCCCTTCATAATGATTTGAAGCTTTTATATAACCTAAGCTTAACGGAAGTCCTTTACATTTTAATTATAACTAGCTGTCCCGGCAAACGTTGTTTTGCCATAAAAATTCAAACATGTTAAGATTGTTCAACCCTTATCACTTAGGAGTTCTAAAATAATGCATTATTTTCGAAGGTGTTTTTATAAACAATTCTTAAATTTCTCAAAATTTAAGAATTGTTTATAAAAACACCTTCGAAA
>JAYDZJ010000081.1:11233-24448 GCA_034509065.1 Eueides lybia
ATTGACTTACTTATCAATTAGATGTCTGGCTGTGTTCAGTTGACCGAGACCAAGCTTGTAATGGTCTTTGTCATACAATACATTCATAAGATCTGCATAGAATGGATGCACATCATCTAGTTTGGGAAATTCCTATAAAAATATTTTAAAAAATATAAAAAAAAATCAATGAAATTAGGTCGCTTTCCATATTGCGCAATACAATGTAGCATATTTATGTTCTGATAAATAAATAATATTTTTGTATTTAAATGTGGTGAAATATATGTATATTTACATACATTTATCATGTAAACTCATATGATCTTATATTAATAATTATAAATATTATTTATTTTTATATTTAATTATTATCACCTACCTGTATAATCCGTGATAACCTGTCGTGGAAATTTTGTTGCGTAAATTTTACTTTTCTTATGTAAAACGCACGTATCCTTGTTATTTTATAATGTTTATGGACGACTGTTGGAGTTTTTCTTTGTGTTTTTGATAGAATAATATCAATGAAGTCCTAAAAGTAATAAATACATGTAAAATAAGGTTATAATGGCAAAAAGCTGAAGAAGTCTTTATAATTAATATAATTATTATAAAGAGCTTACCTTCGCCGTGGGGACGACGGCTATCTTTTTAAAATTGTACAAACTCATTTTGTATTATTTTGTTGTTATTTATCACATAAATAACTAATTTTTGGGTTCCACACGTAAACACGTGTGTATCACCCACATTGAAAAGACTTATTTAGTTGTCAAATATATGACTACATGTTTGAATGAATAATTTTTATTCTGTGCTTTAGATTTAAAAAACATTGGGGAAGCAATTAAATATGAAATTAGGATTTCTTAATCTTATGAAAATGTAAAATTTAGATATTAATCTATTCTTAATATCAAAAATTTCAACAACAATTTGTATTCTTATGAATCTATAAATAAAATGGGTAACCACCTTATATTTTCCTTGACAATATTGCTAGTATACAGAAAATATCTTTATTTTTTTGTTTTAATAAATTATGATTGTTGTCTTATAATTTAATAATGTCGGGTAAATTAATGATTTGTTTCAAGAATCTCTTATGTGTGTATATATTTTAATAATACTTCGGTACTAAAGTTACCGTATTGTAAGTTTTGATACAGTTATAGAATTTATTTAATAATTAGCTCCGAGAACATAAATAGATTTAGATGTTTTTTAAAATGTAGCTACTTAGAAGTCAGGAAATGCTTACATTATCAAATTTCTCTACTGTTAAATAACTAAGTAATTTTTGTATCCATACAACGAATTACATATAAATGATCTTAAATATTGGATTATTGTTTTTAAAGAAACACTTAATTAAAGATTTATAATATATAATGAGATGTATTCAGAACATGCAGTCAGCAACATTAAATCCTAAAAAAAATACCATTTTATTTAGAATCTAGTTCAACCACAACTCCCAAAATGGCAACATTAAAAAAAGTCATTCCGTGATCGCTGATCGGCATTATATTTTAGACCGGTTCGTTCTAGGTTATTATTTAAAGATATGAGAAATAACATTTTATATATAATAACTAAATCATTACACAGGACATAAAAAGGATTATAATCTCAATTTACAATAAATCCATTTAAAGGAGCAACTTTAAGTAAGTATTAACATGTTGCGTCATTTTTCATTTGTTTTCAATCGGATTTACAATTTTTGCCAATGGATTAATTTTACACAGTTACCTAACATTTTTATTAATATTGTTAGCTTATTTTAATTTGTTTGTATTATTCTGCATTAAATTTCGTATACGATGGTCACGGTATTTTGGTGAAAGTGAGTGATTATTGTGTTACAGGAAACCAAAGGATAATATAGCTAAGAAAAAATGTATTCAAGAATACCTAAATGTGGCTGGAGCAGCTTCCAAAAGCGTAACTTATTAAACACTAGAAGTTTTGCTAGCAGCATTCTTAAGAAGAAAGAAAATGTATCAAATAACTTTCAACCTGGAAAAATATACCACGGATTTATTTGTAATGATGTAGAACCAATTAAAGAGTATAATATGACTGCTTACCACCTTACACATGAAAAAACTAAGACTGAGTACTTACATTTAGAAAGGGATGATTCTAACAATGTGTTTTCTGTAGGCTTCAGGACGACCCCACTGGACTCAATGGGTACTCCTCATATTCTAGAACATACTGTGTTATGTGGCTCGGAGAAATATCCAGTCAGAGATCCCTTTTTCAAAATGCTAAATAGATCACTAGCGACCTTCATGAACGCACTCACTGGTCCCGATTATACATTTTATCCGTTCTCGTCTCAAAATGAAATAGATTACAGAAATTTACAAAAAGTTTACTTAGATGCTGTTTTCAAGCCTAACTTGTCAAGGTTAGATTTCTTGCAAGAAGGTTGGAGGCTTGAGCATTCTAAGTTAGATGATAAAACATCAGATTTAGTTTTTAAAGGAGTTGTTTATAATGAAATGAAAGGTGCGTTTTCGGAGACCAGTTCCTTATTTGGCCAAAAGTTTATAAATGCTATTCTGCCTAAAGGCACATATGGTTATGTCTCTGGTGGTGACCCTTTATGCATTCCGGAGCTGACACACGAGCATTTAAAAAACTTCCATTCAACATATTATCATCCAAGCAATTCGCGAATTTATTCATATGGCAATTTCCCTCTTGAACATAACCTTAAATTTGTAAATGATACTTATTTAAGTAAATACCAATTTTTGGACCCCAAACATACCATAGTCGCTCCGCAGGAAAGATGGAAAATGGTTAAACGGGCGAATACTTCATGTAGAGTTAATCAATATGGAGGTCCAGTAGAGAAACAAAGTCAAATAGCGTTAGGTTACGTAATGTCTGACATAACAGATATTTACGACACTTTCATGCTTACTGCATTAGCCGAATTGATGATAATTGGTCCAAACTCAGCATTTTATAAAAGTTTAATTGAGAAAAACATCTCTGGGGGCTATAATTCTTTAACGGGATACGAAAATCAAATAAGAGATACATTATTTGTCGTAGGTTTACGAGATGTGGAGAAATCGAACTTTGAAGTCGTAGAAAAAATAGTAAACCAAACTATTGAGGAAATATTTACTAAAGGCTTTGAGAAAAATCACATTGAAAGTGTTTTGCATGGATTCGAGTTGTCCATAAAACATCAATCACCGAAATTTGGCTTAAATTTGCTGTTTAATTTAATGCCACTCTGGAATCATGGTGGGGCAATACTTAATGCTTTGAAAATAAATCCATTACTTGATCAACTTAAATCTGATCTACTTAATCCAGCGTATATAAAAGAAGTAATTGAAAAATATTTCATTTTGAATAACCATAAACTTATAATGACAATGCAGCCAGATCCAAAGTTTGATGATATCTTCAATGAAGCTGAAGCGAAATTGCTAAAGTCAAAAGTAAAAAATCTGACTCCAGAACAGAAAGAGGAAATATTTGTAAATGGTGTAGAACTTTCAAAAGTACAAAAGGAGGTGCAAAACTTAGATGTGTTGCCATGTTTGAAAATTGATGAAATAATGTCCAATAAAACTGCGCCTACTTTGAAACATACTATTTCTGGAACAATTCCTTTACAGCTTTGTGAAGCGAACACAAATGGCGTCACTTATTTCAAAGGAGTTATAGGAACAGATTGTTTAACAGAAAAACAGAGACTGTTTCTACCATTTTTCATACATGTTCTGGACAAATTTGATACAAAATCTTACAATTACAGAGATTTCGATACATATGTCAGCAAATCTACCTCAGGTCTTGCCTTCATGTCTCATATAACTGAACATATCGATCAACAAGAGCAATTCGAACAAGGCATTGTCTTCAGTAGTCACTGTTTAGATGAAAATTTACCCAAAATGCTGGATATTTGGTCAGAAATATTTGACAGGCCCAATTTCGAAAACAGTGAAAGAATGACGATGCTACTAAACAATTATTGTTCTTCCTTAACTAGTGGAATCATAGACAGTGGACACACTTTCGCGATGCAAGCCGCGAGGTCGCTGGTCTCCTCGGTAGATGAGTGTAAAGAGAATCTACAAGGAATTAAACATATTATGAACATGCAAGATGTACATAAACAATACAAAATTGAAGATATACAAGCTGTAGTCGATTTAATCGGAAAAGACGTTTTGAAAGGCAATAACTTGAGAGCCGCCTTCCATTATTCAAATGGAAACGATAATATGCACCAAATGATTGATAAATTCTGTTCTAAATTATGCAACGAGGATAGTCAAGATGTAAACAGAATTAACTGGACGGATGCGAAAGCTTTAACCAAAGAAAATAGAGGTGTTCACGTATCTATGAACATTCCAGTTAATTACTGTTCGAAAGTAATACCGACAGTACCGTACACTGATCCTGATTACGCGAAATTAAGAGTGCTTTCTAGATTCTTGACTTCCAAATATCTTCATCCTATTGTTAGAGAACAAAATGGCGCATACGGAGGCGGTGCCATGTTGACTTTAGACGGTGTTTTCAACTATTATTCATACAGAGATCCGAATTCTCGGGTTACTTTGGACGTTTTTGATGAAACCACCGATTGGATGGCAAAGAACCATAATTTAGTCGACGATCAAAATCTTTTTGAAGCGAAACTGTCCATTTTACAACAGATGGACCAACCTATTGCGGAATATATGAAAGGAATAGATCTATTCCTATACGGTTTGTCATACGACATTTGGCAAACGCAAAGAGCGCGAGTTCTGGCGGTGAAAAAGGAAGATTTGATGGAAGTGTGTCAGAAATACCTTGGCGTGGGCAGCTGGGCGGGGAAATGTGTAATCGGCAATGGCGCCTCTCAACAAATAAGAAAAGATAACGAAACTTGGGAAACCATTAGCGGACCTCAACAGTGATATAATCACAAATTATTATTAGATATATCAAAATGAAACGGTAAAGCTTGATAATTATATTGTGTTTTGTTCAAATAATTAGAAGTAGTAAAGATTACTTAATAAATAGCAACGCCAAATGTCTTGTTGTACCTAAAATTTGAATGCGATTTTTAAAGTACTTAGTCAATATATCTCATCGATATTATTAGTTTAATTCTTTATAATTTTTCCAAAATATTTTATTGAAAAACAAATATTTTAAAATTCAGTTCGATTTAATAATAATATTTAAATATTTCTAATAATATAATGGCAGTGCTAATGAGAAGTGACGTCATAATATTCTATTTTCATTACTTTATTAAATATTTCCTACGTTTTTTCTGACTTCCCCCTAGGGATACAGCGTGAAACATAAGTAATAAAAAATATTAAGTATAAATTTTAAAAAAATATTAATTAGATAAAAGAATATCATGTTAAATATTCATCCATTTTTGAAATTTTAATGGCGCGCTCGGAACGCCATAATTAAAGAATTAACTCGATCAAAGATTAACTTTTTTTTAATAATTTATATATAATACTTATGTATACAAGTACGAGTGTATTTTAATATTACTTTAATACATTTATAAGGTGAATAGAAAAAACTGTAGTGAATGTAAAAATCAATATGGTGAGATAGAAACATATAATGCCACTATGGGAAAAGTGCAGATTGAAATCCTGAAGTTGTGGATTAAAACTATATACAATATATTAGTATCGGAAGACTCATTTATTGTAGTGATGAATCGTTTGTCTATGAAATAGTTTTTTTCTTCTTAGATAAAAATATCTTTTTTCTACATCTTTTTTTGTTTAGCCAAGGCATAAAAGATATATTTTTTAAGATATTTGCTTTAAAATAATTAAATTATGAAATTTAGTATGTATAGTATGTGTGAACAGTTGGTCATCTTTAACAGTGGCATAATGGTTATGTATTTGAAATCCTATCTGGGGAATGAATTATGTTAATTTAACACTCAATGTCCTGAATTCGGGACAAAGAGAAAAACCAGAGTGTCTTTACACAATTTTCAAATTCGCAAAAAGAGAAAAATAGAGTGTCTTCGCCTTCCCTGATTTACGGGAAACAGCGAGAAACCGTTTATTTTTTAAATATTTTTTTAACTGGAAAGCCTAAGCCGGATTCTAATGTCGCCTGGGAAGCCGTTTGGCTTGTCTATAAAATAGTTTTATATATTTATTTGTTACAATTGTTTCTTTATATATAATTTAACTAATGCATAATGTCTTTTATGTAGAAAGGTCTCGATACTGAAATTGGTTTGATGTTACAACTATTAAAATTAGTATTCGTAGAAGTAAGAATTGTATAATTTATTTCAAAAGTATAATATTGTTGAGACTGTTAATAAATATTTTAAAATAATATTGTTGTTTTCGTTTAAAAAATTCTTTTACTTACTTTTGCGGGATAAACGTGATTCACTTATATTTATCAATTTTAATTTATTTATTACCTTAATTATCTTATGTTTTATAGTGTTTTGTCAAGTTTTGGGCCAATGTGTGAGCTGTGTGCAGTGATTTATATATTGATTATACTGTGTAAAATGCAATTATGCCACTATAGTAACATAAATTATTTTTTGGTACACCAAATAATAACCTGATACTTATAAATAAACAAAGTGTTTAATAGCCCAAAATCACAATTGCATGTATAGATTGTATACTTATATTAAGATAAAAAGTAAACGAGGTTGTGGGTTCGATCCCCACTCGAGGAAATATATATAATAATATTTTTATTTATAAAATATAAAAGTTTTTTCAATTTAAATATTTAATATTTTTATTTCTACGCTCTGGCAAAGATACAACTGTAACTAGGCAAAGCGCGGGATTGAGTTCCGCCACTTAATGCGCTACGCCTCAAATTCGGCGGAAAGTGGGGAGCGAAGTGTCTTAACACAAGGTCCCCAAGTTCTCTCCATCTACGCCATACTATAACATTACTTTAAATACATTAAAAACTACTTCACTAGTAAAAATACAGGAGGAAAGAAGTTTTTGATTTTCCTCTAAAGCTGCGACGATAGACGTTGAACATGAAATAAACGTTATATTAAGATAGTGACAGAATCCACCCACAAACTTTCAGAGAGAATGAAGCCTACAGTTGGTAACTGTATTGTTTATATGTCCATAGGACATAAAACACTGTCCACCTCCGCTTAGTTCGGCCGCTAAAGAGAGAGAGAGAAGGAGCTCTTCAAATTTACTAATTTAGATAATGTATAAAAATTTGAACGTAGCGGGAGTTGAACCCGCGCTTCTTTGAAACCGTCCAAGCGCTCTGACCAACTAAGGCATACGTTCTTATCAAGCTACGTCGAAATTCCTATGCGCTTGTTACAATTTACTTATATTGTCAGCATCAAAATTAAATTTATATTTATATAATTACGTTTCTTCTTACGTCTTTTAAATTAACATTTTATTCCTAAGTGCGGAATAACTCTTTAAAATAGTGGTCATAATATCAGCGAGTACGCTATAGACGTGTTATGGCCTTGAAGTATAACCTTGAAGTTAAGATTTCTGAACTTCATCTCATTGTACCCACACTCGAGAAGAAAATCAAAGAATCATTATTTAAAGGGCAGCCAAAACCTATCGTACTGTAAGCGTACGCATTAGGTACGTGGTAAAAGGCTGAGTTATCTAGTACTATATTCGAATTCTGTTGCCTATAGACTACATCAACTATATTATTTTCATATAAATATAAATTTTGTTTACAAGTATAAAACTTATTTCACAGATAAGCAATGTCATTGCCGCCAAATTTTGAAACACCCGCACAATATTTCGAAGAAAGCCTTAATTTTTTCTATAAATATGAACATCTATTCAATTTTCCGAACACAGAAGTGTTAATAAATGACACATTCAGCTATATTAATATTGAATTAGAAAATATCGACGTTTTTGATGAAAAAATTGATTTATTCTCTTTAAAAAGTGAATATGTACAAGATTTCCTTAAAAATTATGAAAAATTGAAACCAGTAGTGGAAAGATTTAGAGATGAGGAACTAGAATTTTTATTGGATGCTCCGCTTAGTTGTAAGAAGAAACATGAAATATCGTATTTGGCGCAAGAAATTGGCGCTTTATGTAAAGAGGTTGAATGTGACACAATCGTGGATTTTGGATCAGGATTGGTAAGTTTAAAAATACTAAAATTTAAAAAGAAAATAAGCTATTTCTAAAATTACCCAATTACTATTAGTCTAGCGCCAGAAGTTATACTAAAAAATTAAAAAAATCTCTAAGACGAACACGCCTGCTCGAAGCTACGGTCCAGGACCACCTGGAGAATATCTCTATATATAAGATATAAGGAAAGGTGGTCTTGAAAGAAAAGTCAGAAAATGGAGAGCCAGTTATCTCACTTGTCTGCCTTTTTTAAAGGGAAAAAGCTTTAAGTAGATTTTTAAATGGCAAATTTCACCACAATATTTACTTAACTTACATATATATTGTTAATCTATTTAATTCTATATTTATTTCAGGGCTATCTAGACCAACAATTATATGAAACAACAAATCTCAACATATTAGGATTGGAATGTAACGAGAACAATTACATTGGCGCCAAAAAACGACAACGAAAATACCATTTAAATTCTATAGAACGTGTAAAATATATCAAACACAAGATTACAGAAAATTCTAACATAAATATAGAACAATATTTAGAGGATAAATTTCCAAATTACACACATTTTTGTATCACAGGGCTCCATGCTTGTGCCGATTTGACAGTTTACGCCATTAATTTGTTTCTTAAAATGATAAAAGCGAAAGCCATCATCATAATGCCATGTTGCTATCACAGATTATTATGTGAAAATAATAAATTTAAGAATTTTCCTCTCAGTAACACGCTAAAGAATGCTTATGAGACACTGAAGTATGATTATTTAAATATTCCTTTCCTAAGGTTAGCGACACAACCTCCGAATTTACGTGAAGAGAAATTAGAAAATATGGTATTTAATTTGTTAGCGCGAGCCGTCATACAAGTTTATGCTAAGAAATGTAAGTAAATCATCATTATATTTTCAAATAATAATAAAATCGTGATTAGTTTCTGTTTGTATTTTTTTAATGTTGTATAGCAAAAATGTACGTGGCCGTTCATAATCTCATATTGCTAAAAATAAAAATATATATTATTTTCTTTGCTCTGGTTACGAGACAAAGTACGGCGTTGAGTTCCCCACAACACGCAATGCCTCAAGAATTTCGAATTCGATCCGCCGAAAAGTAGGAAACGAAAGTGCCTTATGGGAAGTCAGGTCCCCATTTTACCTTTTTCTTCTCATCTATATGCTTTATTTAATTTCCTTTAGATACTTTTTAAATTTTCAAGTTAAACACAAAAGTTTTGGGCTTTTTACATTGTTAAACACAATAATACTTTCAAGTATGGAAATGAATTAGTTTCATTTATATTATATGTATAAAATATGTTATTTTTTAAATTTCAGATAACTGCAGAGTTAAAAGAAACAAACGAAAAGCTGTACGTTTAAAAACAATGGGGAATAATTTTGATGAGTATATTTTAGACGCTGCACTCGGCTTCACTTTAATTAATAATTCAAATGAAGAAAACGTAATAAATGACAATGGACAAATATTTTGTACAGAGGAATTAATTGAAATTTGGCGCCAAATATCGGAACTCACGAGAAAAAAGGCTGCCATTTTTATATTACTTCAAAATTATTTACAGCCGGTGTTTGAAAATTTCGTTTTGTTTGATCGTGTAGTTTATTTGCAAGAAAATGGTGTAAATTGTTGTAAATTTAAAAAGATTGTAGATGAAAATATATCGCCTCGGAGTTTAGCATTATTAGCCCAAAAATAGTTAATTTAATAAATTATTTACTAGTTTACTATTATTACTTTCATTTCACACTAAAAATATTTAATATATAAAATTTTAAATAAATTATATTTTAACATTTTGTTTTCATTAATAAATTGTATTTTAAAAGCAATGAAAAGAACTTTATTTTAATTAAATGAGTCATTTACATATAATTTTACACAAAATATATATTAAGGAAACTATTGCAGAATAAATTGGGAGAGCTAATTCTTTCTGTAATAGTTAAATTTTTTAATAGTAGAAATTAGAAACTGAATTTTTGATTTCTTCTTTATTGAAAGATCTTTTGAATAATAGCTTGGGTTGTTTAATTTTAAAATAGGCCACATTAAATTAAAATCATTTATTGCTGCTTTCTGTAATAATTTGTAAAATATAATAATTATATCAATATTCACTCATTTTGTACATTTCAACTGCATATATTACTTTTATCTGTGCAATCTGTTGATATATTATCTTCATTATTAAGTTTAGGTCGTCCAGGCTTTCTTGATCCTTCTAATAACTCTTTTTTCCATTCATTAGTTTTATTTGTTTCTACATAAACTACCATTTCTCCAGTTACAGGATCTATGGGATATACTCCCTTAGATGTTCGTTTACTTTTGGCCATGTTGGTACCGTGTCGCCTTTTCATATGTTTATTATAATTTGGCCAATTCGTAAATTGTCTTTCACAATGTTGACAAGAATAAGGCTTTACTCCGGTATGTTGGCGAATGTGTTGATTTAAAATATTTTTAAATTTGAATCCTTTATTGCAATATGTACACACATACGGTATGGTATCGGTATGTACAATACTATGATTTATTAATTGTTTTCTTAAGCGAAAACGTCTGCCGCACTCCTCACACTCAAATGGCTTTACTCCATCGTGGATGCTGACATGCAATCTCAATTGTCCCGGAGTCCTAAATCTAAATTTACATATTTCACATGGATACGGGCGGACATCTTCATGTGACATCATATGACCGCTCAAATTTTGCTTACTAAGGAACCTTTTGCCACATTTGTCGCAAGTATATTCTCTTTTTCTATCTGTGTGTGTTAGAAGATGATTTGACAGTGTACCTTTGTATTTAAAGGTTTTCTGACATATGTAACATGTGAGACTTTCACTTAAATTTTGTTTAGCTAGAGGCGGTAACTGCCTAACTCGTAAATCTCTGTTGTAATCATGGCTGTGCTTGTCAAGTTCATCTGGAGTTTTAAAAGACTCGTTGCAACCAGAACAAACATATTTAGATGTGATATGACTTTTTAAATGAAGTCTAGCTTGTGCTATCTTATTGAACTTTTTATGGCATTTGTAGCAAGATAATTTTAAATGTTTCCTGTGCCGTTTGACGTGAGCTAGGAAACTATCGAGTCTTAATTTACGAATCTTACAGTCTGTACATCTGTATGGGTTGCAACACTTGTGAAATTTAACTGAATGTGATTTTAGTTCGTCAATATTAGCAAATAGTGATTCGCAATACGCACATTGCCATTGATAATCTTGCCATGTTAGTTTTTGTTCTGTTGAATATGTGCTTTTAGGAATTTTAATAACCTTTTTCTCCTTAACTTCGCTTATTTTTCGTTTAGGGTCCCTACAAGGGCTTTCTGATTTAACTTTTATATCATCATGATCTTCTGTAGCAGACGAAACATATTTTTCATCAATATCTGATAAATGTGATTCTTCTTTAACGATGTTATAATTGTTTTTTATGTCTTCGAAGATTTTTTGTGCTTTTTCAACTGTACATATAAATTCAAAAGCGTTATTTAAAGAATTGACACAGGTCAAGCAAGCTGCACAGGATTTTGTGCTATCAGAAATATTCAATAAAATGTTTATATTAAACTTTTTTAATTTGTCTCTAATTAAATGTCCCGTTTCATTTACACTTAACAGATTAATAAGTTTAGCTTTTGATTTAAAAACAGCACATAAACGGCAGAATTCCTTTTCTTTTTCTGACATTATACTAATTTAGTTAGTTTTAAGTTTTTGTTTTTCAAAATTCCCATAAATTGCCTATTATTTATTTTGCAATGTTTGACAACTGAGGATGCGTAAGGGTAATGAAAATGGCAGGTGTCATTTTTATGACAGAAACATGATTTTATTATTTTTTGTCTATAGCCGTTTTTTGAATTGTCCAAATATAATTAACTACTCCTTACCTGTATTAATAATTCGGACCCCTAGCGACATTGATGTGGAACGTCAAAATAACGTCAATGCTCACGATGCTAACGCCCCAACCCGTCAGTACTGTAAGCACTAGTCAACTCACATGTAACGTCAAAGTCACACGAATTTTACCGCACTTGTGGTACGCTATGACCGTTGTTTTCACGGAGCTTAGCTATATAAGCTCCGTGGTTGTTTTGATAATTTGGAAAACGTCCATAAACGCAAATTTTATTATATAATTTACTTAAACTTAATTAACTTTGGTCTGTCTTTTTTCGTCTATTGAAAAAGTTAGGGAGGGGGCCTGGCCTAGCCTGTTGAGGCAATCCTCAAAAATGTCTACGTATGGTATCGCGATCATCTAAAAAGCAAGGATGAATTGGCCTCGGAGAAATTGGCGTAGGTAATACAGAAGGGCGAGACAGTACTTCAAATAAAAACACTATTTGAACCTGTATAGATAGGGTCCAGGCGAACCTGGGCCCTATCTATACAGCAAAGAGTAACGTAAAAATACTGAGATACTGCTATAAAGGTTGAAATAAGGACGAAGAAGAACGAATCTTGATATAGAGTAGGTAGCTACTGTTCTCACATCTGGGCTGTTGCACCCCATTATCTGATTGAACCATTTGATGGCTTAGGTACAACCTAGCGACGTGAGGAAGTACAAAACATACCATCTAAATACATGGCACTCCACTACTGTGCAGTTTCGTTGGAATTTTCTTCCACGCACCACACATCTGTAGAACAGCCTACCACCAGTATTTCCAGATTGATATGAGATGGACGGATGAGACCTTAAAAAAACACCTCTATCTCCACCCTAAAGGCCGGCAACACACCTAAAGCTCCTCTCGTGTTACACGGGGCTGTGGGCGACGGCGATCACTCAACATCAGGTGACCCATACACTCATTTGCCTTGTCTTTTCCATAAAAAAACAAGTTTATAAAGGGCTTTGCCCTTTATAAACTTGTTATTTTAATGCTAGCTTATTTTAATGCTAGCGAAATCAGCTTTATGAAAATTTAAAGTGTTTTTTTTTAAACAGCTAGGCTTAAAATTTTGGAACAGAAATATTAAGTGGTAGATGTAATTTGATGTAAACCAATAAT
>JAYDZJ010000081.1:3480781-3490960 GCA_034509065.1 Eueides lybia
TATATATATTAAAAAAATGAACACTGAAATAATAAACTCTCACTAGCACGTGTGTCAACCAAAACAATCGTAAGCGAAGTCATAATTGGTCTGTGGAGTTGATGTCAAAAGTTTTAAATTTTAAATCTTTATTGTTTGTATGTCGCTATTTTGTGCCTTTCTTATTTCTGCTCTTTTTGGGTTAACTTATTTTTCTATAACTCTAGCGTATTGTACGAACTCTGAAAGTGCTGCTTCCCTTATAACTTAGTTATTCTATAATGACTCTGATTTTCCCTCTATTTGATAAAAGAACACGAAGCTGATGTCGTTTCAAAGACTGGTACAATATTTTGCAATAAAGATATCGAAAAACATTTATCGTCTTAGTTTTTTTAATAAATGTATTGCTATGTTTTTCCGAACTAATCTTCAAATCAATATTCAATTGATGCAATAAATATAATTTTCTGTTTTATAAATTTCTAAAACTAAATTTACATAAAATATTAAGAGAGTGGCGACCACTCCAGGTAGGTCCGACTTAATCAACGATCTGGTGGTTGATCTATCTAATTGAGGGTCGCGGATATCCGCTGAATGCAGGTGGCAGAGGTTCCATTGGTGAGTCTTGAGAGAGGCCCCACGTACAGCAGTTTATGAAAAGCTGAAATTATAATAATGATTATGACAATAAAAAGATAAACAATATGTGTTTAAACAACAAGAATTGTATCTGCGTTTCTCAAATAAAGTTTGCACTGTGCCAGCACTGTAGCCTATATGATTAATGTTATTATTTTGCGCTCAAAAATCTTAAAAAATGTCTTATTTAATTTAAGATCTTTGGAATTGGTTTGCTCAATGCTTTGTCTTTTTTATTACTATACAATAAATATTGGAAAAATATATCGTATCCTTTATTACATAAAACCTGAATGTCTAAGAGTCAAGACTATCATCAAACGTAAATTATTACCTACATAACTTAATTATTCTTTGTTTTTTTTTCAGTCTAAGCCCCGAATATCTACAGAGAGTAAAATTTCCAATGTTACATTAAACAACAGCACATCTACATCAGACATAAGTCAAAAATTAGGAAAAACAAGTAACACAAATTATAAGCAGAGCTTAAAACTTATTATATCAGAGTGGTTTAATGATATTCCCAATATATCTGAAGATCCTAAAAATATAAAACAAAATAAGCTTAATGAACTGATAGAAGAAATATCTGAGTTATATACAGAAATTAATAATAAATGTTATGAATCAAAATTAACTAGAAGCATAGACGAATATTTGAGTTCAGTACTAGCTCAATCTGTTGATAAAATTACAATGCGTGATTTAAAGAAAAATCTTATCACTGAAATACAAGAACTAAATAAAAAAAATATGAATAATGAAAATAACACTATAGCATTTAAAAGTTATATAGAAAATAATAACAAACCAAAAGATATTGCAGTTAATACTGTTAAAACGGCTTTTAAACACAAAGTCAATAATTTAAATACAAAATATAGAGATGCGAGCACTCAAAAGTCTTTAAATGATTCTTCAGTAGAAGATTACTCCACAAGTGATTCCAATGAAACCAATACAAAAGTATATATCGATAATCAAGTTCAGCATACTCTTTGTAATGTTTTTCCTTTTTCTGCAAGTATAAATACAAATAATGTATTAAAGAAAAATAATAACGATGAAACTGAAGAAGACATAATTCATAAGCGAAATATTTTTGATTACTTATTAAAGTTGAATGAAGAAGGTTTTTTAAATTTCGACCAAGAAGACATGTTCTATGATGACGTTATAGAAAATTTATTAAATAATTTAAAACCTATTTTAAATTTAAAATCTTATAGATTTAACAAAAATAACCTTCTTAAGGACAAAATATTTAATTTCTCTTTGAAAAATATAAATACGTCTTTAAATGCAAATGACATACTAAATATAAATAAATTAGCAAATACTTTAGCAATACATCTGATAAACAAAAAACGTAATTTTGGTCAAAATGCATACTCACAAAATCGTGTTCCAAAAATAATAGATTCTCATCCAAACGAAGGTTACGATGCCTTAAGGCTAATTAATGATGCTGTCGTTAATTCTTTAGTAAGCAATGGTATTTATTCAGATCAATTAATAAATAATATGGTAGATTGTATACTAAATAACGTTAATTCAAACGATTTAGAGCAAAATCTTAATACCAAACTGACAAATTACTTAAAATATTCTACGGGCTTATATGGAACTGATGTTACTAATATTGTAAATAATATCTTAAAAGAAATAACTAAATTGAATTATAAAATAGATATATCTAAAAATTCAAAAGAGTCATGGTGTAACAATATAATATCAGTTTATAAATCTGAAGTTGACTTAATGGGCCAATCGAATAGTACTAGTTCGTCTAGTAGACGAAAATCGATTAATATAAAAAATAAAAATACTAAATTAAACTCTGAAGAAATTAATTATATGAATGAGATATCAGCTGCCATAACGTCATGGTTTGATGCTTTACCAATAGAACCGCGTAAAGCCAAAAATAAGAAAAATAAGCAAAATTTTGTGCAAAATCTTACTAATGATATTTTAGACCAAGTTAAATTACATTCTTTGATAGAAGAAAATGGCGAAAAAGAAAGATACGTGGCATTTTTTATATATAGATGGTTAAATAAATATGATTTTTTTGATAATATAGATGAAGCTAAACCATTTGTTGATCAATTACTAAAAGAAATAACAGATATTCCAGAGCCTATAAAAAATAAAGAAACTAATGATATAACTATTGAAAAAGACACTTTTAACAATCAACCTAAATCAACTCCTACAGAAGAATTCTCCAAGGTTAAAAATGAAATTATAAACTTAATTAATGCTTTATCGCCAAAAAACGTTAAAATAAAAGATAAAAATAAGAGAAATAAAATTATTGGCGATTTAGTATTACAAGTCCAAGACTTAATAACTGAAAAACAATCAATAGATGAAATATCGAAAGCTGTTGATAATTACATTAACCAAATAATAAATTCAGATCAAAAGCAAATAATTGCCAAAGTGAATAAAGATTTAATGGATACGGCTCAAAAACTTTTGCAAAATGCACATTTAAACACTTCTACGAGAATGGATAACAGAGTTGAAGCATCTGAGGAAATTTTAAAGAATTATATAACGAAATACTTAGATCACAGATTTGATCCAGAAGATTCAATAACAAGAGTTGCATTTACTCAGCTACTAAAAAATGAACTTGGTAGTTTTAGTACACCTAAAAGACACCCACATGATTCAAGCACGAACTACAAGCAAGAAGAACTCCTTATTAACAAGCTGTCTAAGGAATTAGAATATATTAACATTATTATAGATTGGTTAAAATCATTGCCTTTAGAAGAATCTTTTAATACTATAGATCATAATATACTTGCACGATCTATAAATAAACTAGCTAAAGATATATATGAAATTGAAGAAAATTTATCGAAGCTATCGTCCGATGGAAATAGCAGTAAAGATACTGCATCAGAAATTAAAAATTTTTTAGAACAGTTACCAATTTTGCCACAAAACAGAAAAAATATAACCGATATGATTGATGATTTACTTAGCAAAATAACTAATTTTAATATGTCTCAGGCAACATGTTGTCAAATGTCTAATTGTCAGACAGGTTCAAATGTTGGAAAGGAAGGTGATACTGAGCATGACATAAGCAATTTTATTGAAGAATATATTCGTAACAATAGTGACGAAATATCGCAAGATGACTTAAAACTAGAAGCTTGCATTTTAAGATTTTTTGAAGAAATGAACCAAAAGGAAACAGAAAATTTAAAATTAAGCAATACGCAACTTCTTAACAATAGCAATAATAAAGAATTACAAAGCAATGAAACCGCTAAGAGATTTAGTTTTGAATTAGGATACGCAAATGAAATTTCTCAATGGCTTAAAAATTTACCTTTGACACCTATTATTGATGAACATTCAAGATCTCAAGTAGGGAATATGGTAAGCTCGTTAGCTGAAAAAGTTTATGAAAAACACAAGGAAAATAATAATTTGTCACAAGATAAGAATGATCTAGTTGATTATATTACTAATTGGATAGTTTCGCTTCCTTTAGATACGACTAAAAACATAGATTTACCAGTTGCACTCCAACAATTACTGAACAGACTCGAACGTGTCGATGTAGATAAGTATCTAACATATAGTAAAAAGGAAAAAGATGCACTGAAAAATATTCACACAATCACTAAATCTCATGCGTGTTGTGGTAATCAAAAAGATGATCATCTTGGATCTACTATTATTAATGAAATTGAAGCCTGGTGTAATAGTTTACCTATACAGTCCGAAAACGAAAGTGATAATGACGCAATAAAACAGAATGTAGCTACAAAGCTTTATCGAAAGATAACAGAGCTAAATATGAACCCTGAATATTTTAACGATGACGTGCTTTACCATGAATTTTTAAATGAAGAAATCGATAGGCTACTCGAAGGACTTCCTCAAAATTCTCAGCTAAAAAGTCTTAAAGATGTGTTAAAAAAACAATTGCTAAAGAGTTTAATGGAAAAGCGAATTGAAATCAAGGAGAAATCTTCAGCAATAGAATATAGACATGACTTAGAAAAAACTATTGATAACTCTATGCCTCATCCTGTGTCAAATTATTTGAAAGAAAGTCCAGGCCTTAAGATATATAAAGATCGACTAGCATCAATGTTTATACTAGAAAATTTTGATCATGGTAACGACGCTGTAAAACAAAAATATCAAAAATTATTAAAAATTGAAATAGATAAATATTTTGGAGACCTTCAAGTGAAAAATTCGATTCCGCTTAGCAAAGATCAAATTTATAACGAACTTTACAGCGCTCTTTTCAGTGTTCCTCCTCCAAATGAATCTTCTATTATTGAAGAAGTCGAGGAAATAAAAACTAGGTGTGAAATTAATAAATGGTTTGAGACATTACCCCTTAATGAAGCTACTGGGGGAGAACTTTTAGAATGGGATCAAATTCTAGCCATGCTTGCTAAGAGGCTTCATGAAATGGAAAAAGTTGAATGCGGTCGTGAGACCAAAATGCGTAATGAAATTACTAAATGGCTTTTACGACTACCTATTTTGCCGTGTCAAAAAAATAGCATTGATTATTTTGCTAACGACTTGCAAAATAGACTTCAATCAACACAAGAGAATAGGAAATGTTTAAGCTATGTCGACAATAAAACTGACAAATATAGCTCAAATAATAGCAATAGAAAACAAGAAAACTCAAAAAATGATCAGATACCGAGATCTAGTATTAACAAAGACCCTATACTGTCAACTTACTTGCCGGCTTGTTGTTGTCAGGCACCACAATCACCACAATCTGTTTCACCTGAAGAATCAAAAAATCCTGCTGACATTATTATTAAAATCGTAGAAACTTGGTGTCAAACACTGCCTTTATCATCCAAAACCCCTCAAGATAAGGCAAAGGTTATGAAAGAGCACATTGCTATTAAAATTATAATGAAAATTAGTGAAATGAATATGAATCCGGAAATATTTGAAGACGATTTTTTATACAATGGCCTACTTGAGGATGAATTGGATAACCAATTAGCTAAATTGCCAACAAATTCAGAATTTAATCAATTAGATGCGAAAAAGCAATTAATTAACGCAGTAGAAACTGTTAAACCTCTTATAAAAGAAGAAAAGTTAAGGTATGAATATAAATATGAGTTAAAAAATACTATTGACAATATTCTTAATGCGCCTCAAACTAAAAATAGTAATACAACTGCAGCTTTGGCTTCATTGAGAGATGAGATTGCCGACGATTTCATTGTATTTGAGTTTCAAGCGCAAGGTAATGAAAGTTTACAAATAAAGGACAAAATATACGAACTTGTTACAACCTTTTTACAAATAAGTAATGACAACGAGGAATCATCATTCAAGCCACTTTCTGTTACAAATCAGTTAATTTGTGAATTACGTAAGATTTCTGTCCCTAGCGAACTTGTAATTATAGAAGAACTGAAGGAAATTGAAATCAAATATGAAATCGCAAAATTTTTTGATGAAATATCTTTGGCAGAAGATATTGATAAATTATCTAACAAAAATCAAGTAAAATCAACGTTGGCCAAACGCCTTAGTGATTTTGAAAAAATAGGATATACAAGAGAAAATTGTTTTAAAATGAAAAAAGAAGTCATAAAATATATTAGAAAAATAGATGATAATGTTGATACCAAAAAGGTTGAAGAATTTATAGGAACATTACAAAAAACTTACCCTAAAAGAATGTCCATTTCCCAAACGATACCTCAAATGAGTAATAGTAATGAAAATATAAAACCAGCAATAAAAATAGAAGTAGGGGAAGCAGATTTTTCAGCAAGAACTGATAGTAAGGAATGGCATTCTCTTTTACCAGCAACTCCACGAAATAAAGATCAACAAAATAAGGATGATTACAATACTTTGAATGATAACTCAACGAATTACAAAAATTTTAGAAGGGGATCTGGGGCATCATCTTCGGTAAGAAAAGATCTAACCAAACAAAGACTGCCTAACAACAGTGGATATCAATATAATACTGACCAAAATACATCACGTCCGAGCACTTCAAGCCCGAAAACACGTCATCGAAATAATATGTCACAAAATGGAATATCAAGAATTTCTGATTCAGCCAATTCTAAGCGTCAACAAAACCAAAATACACAAAACCAAATGTTCAGAAGTTCTGCGCAACAGACTCCGTTATATCCAGATCCTAGTCAACAATATACACGCTATCAAGATACCGACGAAAAGTTTACAAATACAAGTCCCTACCAATCGAATAGATATTTTCAGGATAATCAACAATTTAGAGACAACTCATTTGAGCAAATACCAGGAGTAGAACAGGGGGCCAGTGACGGACCTTATAACAATTCATTGGGTAGAAGTGTTTCTTCTACACAAGAGAGGTGGATGTCGCCGGCTGACACACAAAATCATCCTCAACCACAACGATTGTATCGTGACATGTCACTCTCACATCAAGCTTATGAAAATCCTAATTCTTATATGTCCAATTGTACAACACGAGCTACTTGTAGAAGGAGACCATCTAATCATCTAACTATTTTTAGTCCCTCATATTTAGAACCAGAGAATAAAAGTAAAGAAACAGTTGAAAATAGAAAATGTAAATCAAAACAATGTTTAGAAGACGATAAAATTAAAGTTGAGTGCAGCTGTGAGAAAAAAGAAGAAGATAAAATTGACTGTCGATGTGAAAAGAACGATGAATATAAAATTGAGTGTGGGTGCGGCAAGAAAGACGAAGATAAGGTTATGTGTAAATGTGCGGCAAAAGGAAAGTGTAAACAAAATTGGTCTATAAATATACGTAAATATTGCAAATATTGCAAAAGGGTTCATCCTTTTGATTGTAGAATGCTTAATTATCCTAATTGTTATTATTAATTTGCTTAGTACATTATTATAAAAAATATTAACAATATTGTCAAATAAAGAAGTGAGACGCTATAGTTTTGTTTATTTATTACAAGTAAAATAATATTAAAGAAAAAAATATTTCCTCTTTGGCTATCTTCTGAAATGTGCAAACAGCACATACGACGTTTCAACGTTTTAGTAAACGCGCCAACGTCTATTAACATTATTAACAATTCGACCAACTTGTGAGTGTGCTTATGGATTCAAGAAGTTAACCATAATTGAACAGAGCATTTTTTGATATAAACATGAGTGAAAAACTTCGACCTGTCAGTACTGTAAGCACTAGTCTAGTCATATGTGACGTCATAGACAGTCGAATTATACCTCACCTTATGAGCGCTGTCTGCACAATTCGGAAAACGGCCTTTGTAATCAAAAAGTATTAGCAAGTTTTTGCTATAAAATTTTAATAAACAGTTTTGATTGTCAGAGTATTATTTTAAATAAGTTTATTTTACATTATTATAATTTCTAACCAAATTAATAGTATTTTAATATTTTGTTTTCTAATAATTTTGTGGCAGAACGTATTACTACCTTTGCACAACGGCAATCCTTATAAAACAAATATTATGACGCCATGACAGGTCACGTGATGTAAATTTTTGTTGGGCATGCGCGACTACCGAATATTTTCTCAGTGATTTTGAAACGGCAAGATTTTCTCGAAATAGCTCCATTTTAAATTGCCTTTTTAGTTTGAACAAAATTGTTTTTTAATGTCTAAAAGCAAATGTGACAGTGTACTGTAGTGCTGAGTGTTTGAGAATAAAGGTCAATCAAAAGTCTTTACAAGGCAATGTCTGTTCGCATTTTACTATCGACTTGCAAAACTTGGTGTGCTATTTCTACTGTGATTGAATCTACATAAAGGTAAAACAATTATATGAATATAAAAACACAACATATTTATTTTCTTATGCAAAATGTCGCTAACTTTATTGAGAATTTGACACTGCATTGTTCAATCTTATGTCAGATAACAAAAAAATACATATTGCGGATACAATTTCACTTCGAACCGGAGATATGATCCTTAAAATAGTAAAAATAAACTGTAAACAAAAAAGAAAGTAGGTTTCAGTGTATATATAAATATATAAATGGTATACATAGACTTAGTATCCTCAATTGGTAGGATACGATGACATCATGACGAATGGAGTATAAATATTACAAGTGTATGGGTAAAAGGATTTAAATTAACATCAAACACAAAGAATAACTTATAAATTCTATTTAAAGTGACAATTATGTTATATTTTGTACTTTATTTACGCGCATTCACAAATTGTTGATAGAAAGTAGAGTTACAACACTCCGTTCTCCGTTTTCTTTCGTTTAAGGTCATTGTGTATTGATATCTAATACTGAATTTAAAGTATCTAAAACTGTGTGATAAAAAAAATGTTTCATGTAACCATTTTTGCTTTTAGTACTTTAAAATATATAAAAAAACTAGTTTATAATTTAGATCTTATATATATAAATAATCATTCGATATCAATTTGATTTTTATAGCTGTATTAATTGCTGTAACATGTAATAGAATTTAGCACTTTCTCTTTTAGCATGACTAAAAATAGATTTGTCTTGAAATCTTATAATTTTGAATCCATCATTTTGGGGAACATGCGCAAAGGGGCAGAAAGTTTGTTAAGACACTTCTTATGGACTGCAATATTGTATGCCGAGCAGCAACGTAATCAACTTTGCTGCTTCAGTTAAATCACCGGTCTGAGTAAATAATCACCAGTCTGAGTAAATAAATAAAATCTTAAAAAATTAATTTCACTAACTCACTCAGCTGTACTCTGTATTCCACACATGGCAGGGGAGACACACAAACTTGAGAACCTAGTGTCAAGACACTGTTCCGAACTCACACACATTATGTAAAAAACTCTAAATAGTGATACAGTAGCAATTGCCGTAAATTTTAATTGGTCCAGCAGGATAGATGTGCAAAAACAGTATAGACTAATACATATTTAGGAAATTGTTAAGTAACAGATTAAAAATGTAATTAACAAAAATTGGGAAAATCATTTCTGTAGTGCCAAGATAAAATGTACAAAAAATAAATTATAACCATGTCCCAACCCTGAACTTGTTTATTGTAAGAGGTAACACCTTAAATTCGGCAGAAAGTGTGAAACAGAAGTGGAATGGGGTGTCTTAACACTTGGTTCCCAAGTTCCCTCTGCATACCCTGCCATGTGCTGGATACAGTGTTAAGCTGAATATGAGTAACAACATAAATTAAATATACTTATTTAGAAAGTGTGTAAAAAAATGAATTTTATGTTCACTTGGTTTCACGCTGTATCCTGCTCATTGAAGGGTAGGCAGAGGTAACTTGGGAATCTAGTGTTAAAATATTCTGTTCCGTTCTACCACATTTGAACATACTATGTTGAAATTGTTATATTTAGTTTCTAAAAAGTATTTTTATTTGTAAGTATGCATTTACACTTTAAAAATAGTAAAAAAAAAAACATTTATTTATGGTGTACGGAGCGTGCCGTTAAATAAAAGTATGATTATTTTGAATGAAATAATAAATAAGTCAGTTAAAAACAATTCATTAAAGACCAGTGCTGTTTTTAAAATATTTATCCTGCTAGA
>JAYDZJ010000081.1:4588829-4600959 GCA_034509065.1 Eueides lybia
AATAAATAGTTTAGGCTATATTTGGTACTTATGCATGGTTTTAAACACTTTCCCAAAAATAGTCCACATCCCTATTAAATATTACTTCCCGAACAATGCGATTATATTTAATTTAAATTATACTCTAAAATTGAAACTAAAATAGTATTGGTAATATAATAAGCGCTAAGACACTCAGTTTTCCGTTTCCGCCGAATTTTAAAAACATTGTTAAGAAAAACTAGAGCGGAGAAATGAAAATATCCAATAAATATCTTAGGGAACCGAATGTAAATTGTATTCACGACCGTCGCGCTCAAAACCACACACCTGCCTCCAATGAGCTACAATGACCACATGTCCTTTAATTTAATTTACACCATAATAATATCTACATACAATATAAAAACGAGCAACTGCAATTGTGACACAGGTTGTAAGTTCGATTCCTATTTAAGAAAAAAAAATATTTTCATATATATTCGCTCTGATAACAAACCAAAGCGCGAAATTTAAATGATCCACTCAACACACACCACCTCCAAATATCACCGAAAACTAAAACAAACTAATTTTAAAAAAATATATAAAAAATTTAACGTAGCGGGATTTGAACCCGCGCCTCTTTGAAAGCGTCCAAGCGCTCTAACCAACTAAGCCATACGTTCTCATCAAGCTACGTCGAAATTCTTACACGCTTTTTCCAACTTATTTATGTTGTTATATAAATGTAACAATTTAAATTTTTTATAAATTTTTAAATTAACCATTTCTCTTTCCCATCTATAATACAAACACATTAAACACAGCAAAAAAAACAAAAACAAAACAGTCTCAACATTAAAAAAGTATCTCAACACAAGGTTCCCAAGTCTCCCCAGGGTACCACACAAAAAGGAACCTACCTTAGCCGAGTTATTGGGGGTGAACAGGGTATAGGCAGTACCGGTGTTGTGCGATCTGCCCGTTCTGCCGATCCTGTGCACGTAATCCTCAGAATTGTTTGGATAATCGTAATTTATTACGAATTTCACGTCCTCCACATCTAAATTGTATATATTTCTCGTATTTTTATTTGTTATTATTGTAGATTGATGATGGTTTGAACGTATTTGTTTTTTTTATGTATTGGTAAATTTTGTTTAAGGTATTATATATATTCAATACAGTTTAGAGGGAATAAGCCTTTGGTGTAATTTTTTTTTTAACAAATTGGAAATATATTTTAATATTAAACTTTGAATAATTAAATATTTAACCTTTAAAAAAATCAAACAAAAATTGGGTTCCGTACTAAAAAAGACAAGACCGGAATGCAGAAAAAAATGAGATTCTAGAACAACTTCAATGCAAAAAAAAAAATACCAGCGTTTATGCATAGTTTTTGCTAAATTTGGTATATTAGTTATATGGAACTTTAAGCTTTCAGATAATCAAAACTTCCCCGATAAAAAAGGTTCCTTCCCGTAGACGTAAGTCTTTATGAAATTAACGACAGGAAAAATCTTAAAAATAAAAAAAAATGCCTATTAACATTTAAAATCACGCACAATCACAGTTCCCTACAATCAATCATAAATGAACAAACATACGGAACCCTTTACTAACAACACCGAATCGCACTTAGCCCCTAACTTTTCTTACACAACCATAAAAAAAAACAACCAAAAAGGCCAATCGAAAAAGGCATATTCCCCCACAACCACAACCACCAACACGCATATCATCATCATCACAATCATCATCACCACCATCATCATCATCATAATTACCTTCAATCACCACCGTTGTGCTAGATCCCTCCTTACACTTTACAAGTCAGTCATTTGCGTAGCCATTATTTAGTTTTGTTCGTAAAATCTCTCATGACAGTTAACCAAGCAAATATTGCTCCTTTTGGATGTGTGGTCTTGTTTTTTTTTTTTAATTTTAAGTTTTTTTTTTGGGGTGTCTATGGAATGGTGGTTATCAAGATTTAGGGAAAACTTTCTTTACAAAAAAATATAATAAATTCAATTTTAAAATGTGTTAATTTGTGACATATAATAGAATTAATATATTTTATGAGAAGCCATTATCGGACGGTATCAAATACTATTTTGTTTAAAAAATTCTAAAATTAATAAATTAAAAATAACATGACATGACATATTTCAAGATGTTGTATAATTAAAGGACAATTTTGTAAAAGATTTTTTTTCATAAAAACAAACCATTTATGTTGAATTTGTTCTGTGTGGAATAATATATTTTCTCTAAATTTATACAAAAAAAAACATCCATAGACACCCCAAGTACCCCAAAAAAAAATCAACAATTAATGATCATTAATCAAAACTTCAAGACCACAAACAACCCCCCAACATCATTTATAGAGGCAGCATGCAACAGTGTGCGCTGACAGCACTGTCATCATTATCATTAACATCATTAACATCATCATTACGATAATGATCATCATTATTATCATTATAATCATTAATTCGTCGTTAAAACTGGAGTCAGCAACACACGGCAAGTAAACCTTTTATCTGCAAGCATGCGCCTCTGAAATGAAAATATTTGAGAATAATGCCGAGTCAGTCATGGAAATTTATATTTTAAAGGCCTGGATTAATTTGTACCCTATATTTATATCTATTTATATGTATTTATGTTATTTTATAATCATTTATATGATGTGATATTTATATATTAAGTTATTTATTATTAAATAGGGTACTTTCTTCCATGGCCCCGGAACATTCCTAAACGGCATTCGACCATTGCTTTGTCATTTTATTTGTTCCAATATTCACTTTTTATTATATATATTGTATTAATATAAATAAATACATATGTAAATGTGATATTATATTATCAAATTCATATTTTGAAGTATTTATTGGTAAGATGTATCATAGATTATATATATGTGTTTCTTTTTCTTATGTGAATACTGGAACTTAGCTAATTCACATTATTGACAATAAATGAAAAATATTGAACGTTTTCTGTGGACTTTCTAAAATAATAATTATTATTTTCCTTTACTTAACTTATATCATTGTTTATGATTATGTAAATATTTTTTTATAAAAAAAAGGAATAATTAATGAATAAAATATTAAATATACTTTTTAAAAAGTACCTAACAAGTTTAAATATTAATTAACATTTTATCGCAAGTTTAAATCATCTAAACTTCCACAGAAAAGTTTTATTTTTTCATTAGTATTTCCGAGGGAATACACAAAACGGGTAATCCCCGCCAGTCCCACAGATTATATATTAAAAACCATAGACCATATAGAGTCCACAGATAATCAAATCACTTAGCAATGGTGTAGTAATGACCTGAGCTACGCTCCTGACTTTTGACACCCTACACAGTACGAGGATATTTAAATCAATATATTTAATAGTTAAAAAGCCTCGTATCTGTGTTTGTATCTTTTGTTTGGTGCCTTTTGTTTTGTTTTTTTTTTAAAATTATTTTTTAATGTGAAATATTTGCAAACTTTAGAATATTTAAATTATCGTTTTTTAGTGGAACAAAATCAGTGTAATTAATTAATGCAGTAAGAAATTAAATATTTAAAATTGTTATTTTCTGATTCTGGTTAATAAGTACCACCACTCAACAAGTAATGGCTAAAATGCGGCGGAAAGTCTATTATGCCTCTCTTTGTGAAGTTGACTATTGTTATTGCAATAATATTTAAACTATTTTCAAAGTTAGCATTTCATTATTATTATTTTTTACTTACTTTACTGTCATAAACAAAAATCAATAAAAAAAATCTATTAATATATAAAAAATAGTTTGCACATATTTCAATTATTTTTTTTAACATTTATTGTTGCATTTTGGCGGGAATAAAATCACCACCACATTGTAAGTATTGAAATTAAAATGGTGGCACAAACATCAGATTAAATTGGGACTAATGTAACTTGTATTCTTGTAATAAGTGATCTTTTAATATAACTTTTAGTTTTAATATAAAGAAAAATAAATATATACATATATAAGAATAAAATACATTTTAAAAAAGTGTAACATGAGTGTAAATAAAAAAATATTTTGTATGAGGAAGCATCAATATATGTAAAAATAAAGTATAAACATTTTATTATTATGTGAATTTAGTATTGGAATAGAAAATGTTTTTAAAATAATATATAGAGGGTTACGTGTCCAATACAGTAACATCTATGGGCGTAGGGATGGGGGGGCGGAAAGTTTACGTATCCAATACGGTAACATGTATGGGCGTAGGGAATGGGGTGGGGGTGTTACGTATCGAATACACTAACATTCATGGGCGTAGGTATGGGAGAGGGTTACGTGTCCAATACAGTAACATGGGCGTAGAAATGGGGGAGGGGGGGGTACGTATCCAATACAGCAACATCTTGGGCGTATGGATGGGGGGGGGGGTTAGTTTACGCGTGTTTGTGTGTATGTATATATGTATATTTATATGTGTGTATGTATGTGTGTGTGTGTTCGTTACCCAGCCCCCTGGCGGCGACGTCGGTGGCGACCAGCATGGAGGAGCGCGCGTGGCGGAACTGCTGCAGCACGTAGTCGCGGTCCTGCTGGTTCTTGTCGCCGTGTATGGCGAGCGCGCGCCACCCCGCGCGGTTGATCGTTTTTGTTATGTCGTCCACCTGTGACACACACACACTTAGTACCACCAACCTGGGAACCTAACAACTACTGTGGGGAAGTAATGAGAGTAAATTCAAAAATTCAAATTCAAATATTTTTATTCAAAATAAGAAGTTAAAAGCTTCGTTTTTCATTTTGAACGTCAAACAATTTACCACCAGTTCACTAAAGTTACTGCCTCGGACCTGAGAAGAACTGGTTAAAGAAACTCAGCGGGACATGTCCTTTTTTTTTAATAAAATTTTTACGTAATATAATTAAGTGATAATGATACCTTTCAAATAGCCTGGAGCGATAAGCGATAATAATGAATAGCCTGGAGTATTACCATGTCCTCCAATGAGGATTGAATTTATGACCTCAATGTACAGAATCACACTTGTGCCTCTGCGCCATAACAGACGTCAAATTTATTATATGTATAGATGTAGATTTAACAAGGCCTTATAGTAACACAGAGGCACAAGTGTGGTACTATAAACTCAAGTTGAGCTTTCAATTCCTACTTGAAGAAGTAAAATATTTAATATTTTGTTTCCTCTACATATCCTAACATGTGACTACCCAAGTTCTTAAAATCTTCATTATTTTATAAAACAATAAAAATTTTATGTACATGGACCAAACAGTATAAAATTTAATTATTAATTATTTAGTCATTTAAAACTAAATTTTTAACTAAAGAGTTGTAAGATAATATCTCAAATATATCAATATATCAGTCACTTTTTAATATTTGTCAATAAAAATATCACATAACCTTAAATAAAACTATTATTACACATAAACTATTATTACACATTAATTAAAAACAGTATAAAAATCCAAATCTCATACTAAACATTACATATATAATTTAACAAAACACTTCAAAACAACCCCCAAAAAAACAAAACCAAACCCGCACTAACCTTCCTTTTGGTCTCAGCAAATATTATAGTCTTGGTTTCCTCCTCAGATGATATCTCAGTTAACAATGTCAACAGTTTATCATTTTTCTCCCATTCCTCACAAACATCGACTATTTGCAGTATATTATGATTGGCGGAGAGAGAGAGAGAACCTATGTTGATTTGTATGTAATCATGGAGGAACTCTTCAGCTAAATTCTGTACTTCCTTTGGCCATGTTGCTGACCACATAAGGACCTGGAATTAAAAAAAATTAATAAGATTTGAACCTGTGACTATTTAATACAAAATTGTAATGGTTGTTGGAATTTTAATATAAATATATATATATTTAATAACTTATATAAGTATATGCAGCGGCATAAGCGTGTGACTGTAACCGAGAGGTTGTGGGTTTTTTCCCAGCTGATGAAATATTTAATGTTTTCATTTCTTCACTCTGGTCAAAAGGCAAAGAGCGGCGTTGAGTTCCGCCACTCAACACACAATGTCTCAAATTCGGTGGAAAGTGGGGAACGGAAGTGTCATAACACTAGGTTCCCAAGTTCCCTCTGGCTTCCCTGCCATGTGCGGAATACAAGCGAGAAGCTAAGTATAAAAAGGAAGGACAATATTTATTTGAAATAAATACTTATTGCATTATTTTCTAAGAATTAATAAAATTTAATTCAATTTTACTGCCCATTATTTTGGCACTAGATATATTAGGAGTCTAATTGTGTTCATTTTTCTCCAGTAGGAATCGAACCCACAACCTGCCCCATTTATAGTTCCTACCGCCACCAATGGCCTTATATATACATATATATATAATTTCAACAGTTGCTCACTTGTCTGTCCGGTCTGATTTGCTCAATAATTTTCCTGATCTGTGGCTCAAAGCCCATATCCAGCATCCTGTCAGCCTCGTCCAACACCAAGTACGTGCAACGACGCAGATTTGTAGTATCTTCAAAGAAAAGTTAATATTTTTAACGTTTTCAACGTATATGTATATAAAAAATAATAATTGTATTCCATACATGGAAGATATAAATGATAATTTAGTATAGATGCCATTAGAAAAGCCCTTTGATGCCTGTTGGCGCAGCGGCACAAGAGTGTGACTATAACCGACAGGTCGTGGGTTCGTTCCCTACTCGAGGAAAGGAAATATTTAATATTTTCAATTTAAATTTTTGATGTTTTCATTTATTCGCCCTGGTAACAAGGCAAAACGCGTTGTTGAGTTCCGCCACTCAACACGCAATGCCTCAAATTCGGCGGAAAGTGGGGAACAGAAGTGGAATGGAGTGTCATAACATTAGGTTCCCAAGTTCCCTTTGCCTACCCTGCCATGTGTGGGATACAGCGTTAAACTGAAAAAAATATAATTTTTTTATCTCTGCCAATTTGTTTATCTGCTTGCTTGTTTGCCCTAATCTCTGAAATGAACCTAACAGACGAAAAACAGAGATACGAGAAGAACAAGAATAACATTAGTATTTGCTTTATATAAATAATTTTTCAAATTAAAGAAATATACAATTAAAAAAGTGGTGTGTTTAACAACATTGTTACATAATAATTATAAATCCAAAAACACAAAAGAAACTCAGATTACTGGCCGCAAGAGGGTCGCTAATTTAAGATTGAATAGGTTACAACTTAAGGAATTCTGTTTCTTACTTTCTATTTAATTTGTACACATTATCTGTAGACTAATGGAATACAACACCATTCCTTGTCTTATATAAATGAATAAGTAAATGATTTCTTAGTCTTCATATAATATTTACAATATGCAATATTAAAATTTATGTACATTGAGAAAAAAAATGTGTTAGTTTAATCTTAGTTTTGCAGTCAAAATTAAAAAATGTTACATTCTATATATTATATTATTAATAATCATATAGACTCAAAAGAATAAAGTATAAATATCTATACAGTGGCAACACTTTAAAAAAAAGTTAAAGTTAAAACTATATATACTAACCTTTTTCCAAAAAATCAATCAGTCTTCCGGGTGTCGCTATGACAATCTCTACACCCCTCTCCAGAGTCCTTCCCTGAGGTCCTTTCGGAGCTCCGCCAAATATACAAGTGTTCCTCACTTGTACACTCTGGCCAAAATCTTGAGCTACCTAGTTAATACAAAAATAAAACATAATAATAAAAATATATAAGTTTATTTGATAGTCATATTCATAAAAAGAAAAATCAGCCAACATTTTTAAGAATAGATTTATGACTGCAAAATTTTATGATTTTAAGTGATTAATGACATGAAGGGAATCAATTAATTCACATTCTAATAAAATAAAGTCACTCGACTTACAATTACACCAATTTAGCCAAAAGTTTCTAAACTCAAATAATAATTAGGGCTATCTATGCAAATTGGCCTTTTTATATAAAAATGTAATTCTCAAAGTAAAAAATTAGAAAATTATACAATATTGCCAGCACTAAATATTGTATAAATCAGATTAGGATTATATAAATTGTAGAAATGTTTTTTTTTTATATTTTCCACAAATAATAATGTATTCATTGTTTTACAATTATTATCATCTAAAATTAATTCAAATTGCTCTAATAATGTGGCCATATTGCATAGACAGTCTTAATAAATAATTCATTTTATAAATATTATAAAAGATCATTAAGTACAAATTAGCTGTTCAGTACAAAACTAAATCAATAATTATATTTATCAAAGAAAAGTCTACATTTTTTGACTACTTTCATTAATTTGGTTTAAATAAGACAAATATAAGAAAATTACAATAAATATAGAAGCATAATAAATATAAGCATTTAATTATTTAAATAAAGAAATAATAGTCTAAATATTAATATAATTGGAAAGCATTTAAATAGGCAATAAAACAACAATTAAAAAAAATTATGTGCTCATAACAAGGTTACGTTCAGAAACCTTAAAAATATGAAAAAAATAAACTTAAAACATCAAAAATTGAAAATCTTTATCACACCTCAAAATATTGGTACATTTTCTAAAATACTTTTTTCCATTTTTAGTATGAATTAAATAAAAATAAAATTTAAAAAATGTTGAAAATATTCCAAAAATTATTTTCAAAACTCAAATATGTTGAGGTTTTCGAACATAGCCTGCAGTGAAATACTAATTTCTACAAAATATTATTTAAACAATTTACGATATCCATGTTGTTTGGATTTCCGTCTGACACATCTGTTGTTATCCCATTCATTGAATGCAGAGCCTTGGGTAGCATTGTAAAAAACAAATTTTTTACTAAAATTATAATAATATAATCAAAATATTAATTAAATTATTATTAAAAGGTTTCTGATATTTAAATGAGCACAATCCTATTTTGTTTCAAAGTTCTATTCGGAAGTGTTAATTCCAAAATTATTCCAATATTATATTAGAGAAAGAATCAAAAATGATAGATACCTGTTGAATCTGTTGCGCTAACTCTCTAGTTGGAGCCAAAACAAGCACTATAGGTCCTTCGTCTCTCAGTAATCTAGGCTGATTTATAATATGTACTATAGCTGGTAGGATGTAGGCCAAAGTCTTTCCGGAACCAGTCTGGGCAATGCCCACCATGTCTCTACCTGATAAGGCAATCGGCCAACCTTGGGCTTGGATAGGTGTGGGATTAGGGAAGCCCTGCTTTAAAATCTCTTTCATAGCATAGTCGGGGAAACCTCCTTCCTCGAAATATATACTAGGGGCCGGCACATCTCGCCCTTTAACAGTTATTTGATGCTCACTCCTATACGCCTCGACGTCGGCCATAGAACGCCTTTGGACATTTGGATGTGGAACGTAAAAGTTCTTTTGGAATGGAGTCAGTTGGACATCGGCCCAACGGATTTTACGTAAGGCACCACCTGGCTGATCATTTTTGAATTTTCCACGAAAATCATCACGGGAATCGCGACCTCCTCCTCTACCGCCTCTGCCGCCTCCGCCGAACCTAGAGCTTCTGTCTAAAGATCTATCGCTAGAACGACCTCTGGAACTCATTCCACCGCGACCCCGACCTCGTGAACCTCCTCGTCCACCGCGACCACGTCTATCGTCATACCTATTAGCAAAATACTTGTTATTGAACTACTAACAAACTACAATAATAAAACGCAAATGTTATTTACAACTTACATTATTGCTTAGATCTTATTTGTCTTCGAAACACAATTTATGAATCACTTAAAATATAGTTTAAATGTGAAAATTAGAACGATTATTCTATTCTCTTAATATATAATCAAATTTTTCAGCAAAGCTTCTCAACAAGAAAGCGTTAGAAAGCCGCCATGTTTTCTCATAATTCTCAATGTTGGCAGTACAGATTATTGATGTGACGTGTCAATTATTTATTGAACTTTTTTCAAAAAAGAAAACTATATACCTACAAACCAAAGTCTGTAATTAGTAAAACACATCGTATTTTTTTGTAAATATTTATTTTAATTCTTAAGATATTAAGAAACAAATTTTATAAAAGAAAAATAGGCCGTTTTTCGAATTATCAAAACAGCGGTCATAGCGTACCACATATGCGGTAAAATTCGTGTGACTGATGTTACATATGACTTGACTAATGCTTACAGTACTGTCAGGTCGGAGCGATAGCCTCGTGAGCAGTGACTTTAATTTGAAGTTCCACGTCAGTGTGACTATCGTCACTTTCCTCGACTCAGAAAAATGCTTGAAATACAAGCATTTTACCGTCTTCATCGACTACACTACATACTCTACTCATGCTTACATCAAAAATGCTTTGTTCAGTTATGTTTAACTTGTTGAATTAGTAAGCATACAAGAGGTCCGAATTAATAATATAGGTGACAGATGTTGGCGCGCTCCCTAAATTTGACCCCACGTAGCAGTTGAAAAGTCGTTGCTGCTGTTTTGTTGATTCGGAAAACGGCCATAGTAATTCTGCCATAAGATAGAAGCGCCAATTTCAAAAATATTAAAATCTATACGCATATTTAAAACATTTTTACATGCACAATATTATTTAACAAGCCCTTATTGTTAACATTATTTATAGTAACCAATGTTGTTATGTTTTTTTACAATGTTGATTTATTAAATCGATATACAAAATATTCATTATTGATCAAATATCCCACTCACAGCTTCTACATACTTTTATCTACTATTTTGTAATAAAATGAACGGATCTATTCCAGTATTTGAAAAACCTCACCCAAGGATTAGTGTTTTAGATTGGACCAGAAATATACAAAGATTACAAAATGAGGCCAGGCTTCGTCGTTTCGAGTCTTACAAACTTAGGCAAAGAGCAAATCAACTTCGCAATGAAACGTCTGTAACGACGAGATGGGATACTTACACAAACAATGAACTGATGAGAGACAGGTACGATACATTCTTTTATTTAATACATAATAATAACTGTAGATACTTGTAGGTACTTACTTGTATCTACGACACCTATTGGTTAATTTTAAGCAAAATATCAAAAAATATTTTGCATATTTCTCGCTTTGGTAAAAGGCACACATTTACAAAATCATTGCGACAAAAATTTAAATAACAGGTATTCGAACACATACTTATTTGCACGGTTTAATAAATAATGAGTATTGTTGTCAATATACTTATTATAAGATTATTGACTTATATTAAGAAAATGTATAAAGTAATGCAAGCTGGATTTTAATCCATGCCTGTTAGGAACCATCCAAGAGCTCTGACCACTAAACCATGCGTTCTCATGAAGCCACGTTGAAATTCTATTATGCTTATAAATTATAAGTTTTATATTTAAATTAGTACTTTTCTTATATAATATAAGTATTTTTCTTATATTAATATTAAATAAGTATTTTCCCTGCCGGTGGTCAAAAACATGTTTTCGGAAAAGCTGATTTCCAGACGACATGCCATGGCCACCCAAAAATCCAAATCTATCCCCACTAAAAAATTGTTGTATGGGATTATTAAAAGAATTGTGTTTACATCACAAATAAAGTACAGTACGTCCAGTAAAAGAAAAAATCAGTGACGAGACTTTAGCCATATCACGGTCTCTTTGCTTGCAAGTATTGGAAATTTCGATACTCATCTATGAGACTAAACAGTCGACATGGTGGTCATTTAGATGATGTAATTTTAAAAAATAAATTCCAACTCATTACCTTTCTTGTAATCAATATGGATTTTTAAACGATTTTTTCACATGCTAACTAATCGTGGCCCATCTGACTAAATCTTTTATAATTCTGTTGGAAAACGAAACCTATAATTAAGCAATTATTAATATTTTATGTCACAACTAACTCTTACCCGCGACTTCGTCCGCGTTCACTATTTTGGTCATAGTGACTTACACATAAAAGATAGAGATATGCTGTCGCGGACTTTTATTTAGAACTATTTAAGATAAATAATCCTATAGTAATTATCTTCGTGTAACTCCAACGATAAAAAAAGTTTTTTTTTAAATCAGTTTTTCAAATGAGATGATGAGTCAGATACAGATCTCTAAATTGCGTTACTATACGAAAAAACCGCATCTGTGCCTTTCAAATTTGAGGGTTGCACTCTATTTCTCCAGGATTCCAT